>JAQLOL010015073.1:0-26687 GCA_029783665.1 Naso thynnoides
AATAAAGATATTTCCAGCAAGGATAGGCAAGTAGGTGAAGAAAAGTAGCACAGACACAGGTCCATAATACGTTGGCTGAAGTCCTGGAAATCCGAGTATCATGAAGTCTTTGACTGTTGTTTTGTTCACATAAATCATTATAATTTATGAGGCAACCTTATGATCAATTGTTTTTCTACTTCCTTTAAGGGGTCATTTTTTCAGTTAAAGAGCTTTGAGAAAAATTCTGAGAATCCAACTTGCAGTGCATCCCAATCCAAAATAAACTCTCTAAAGCATTTTGTAAATGCTCCCTCTGTCATGGGTGGCAGATGCAAGGCAGCATAGAAACTCTAATGCAGGGGACAGAAGCAGATTGTACAAATCAGTTATTTACATAATTACTGTATATCAGTATCCGGAAGTACACAGGGTCAGGCAATTTTTCAAAACCAGGAGGCAGTACTTTAACATGAGCAACAAATGCAAAAAGAGCTGACTAAAGTTCAATATTCCATCAAAATGTCAACAATAGAACTTAGGTTTTCAGATAAAGGAAATACAGACAACAGAAAGACACTAGAAAGAAAAGGCAATTGAATCACCTTGGAGGGAAGAAAAGAAGAATGATCTGGTACAGAGCAGCTGATTTTTAAATGAGATGCAGGTGAGGAGGCGGGCTGTCTCCTCTTCAGGGCCGTCTCCTCACCTGTGGAAACGGGTGTGACTTTGGGTTGCGCCAGAGCAAAAACGAGGCCATTAAGTCAGTGGCTTTGACAATAGATAATGTACAAATGAATTATAGTTATATTTTTTTAATATTGTCATTGCTGCAAGGCTAGGGCAGTGTTTGTTAACTTGCATGTTTTAAATGTGTCCCTGCTCCAACATACCTGATTCAAATGAATGGCTCGATTACAAACTACAGCTGATCATTTGAATCAGGCATACATTTAAAACAGGGCAGGCGGCTCCAAGAAACAGGATGGAAAAATACTGTCCGAGTGTCATCTTTCCATCCTCTGATTGTAAAAATGCCTCATCACGTGGTAGGCTATAGTATCTTTGCTCTCAGGTTGTGATTTAGTTAATGAATGAGTATGAACTGATTTTGTGTTTTATAGTCAGGCCCGAGTGCTGACTCCTACATGGCTGAGGATTAACTCACATTTACACTGACTTTAGTCACATTGAACTGATTCTAGTTTACGTTTAATGCTATGCTGCGGCGAAATGTATGATTTATTATCAAATTAGGCTGCTTTTTATTTCATTAATTTTCACAAACACACAGAAGACTTTCATAGGTTTGTTCAAAATTCAAGTACCTACTAATCATAAAAAGCTGACTGTGGAAAAAATAAATAAATAAAAGGGTCATTTAAGCCTATTAAAAATGATGATCAACTAATTTAGCCTTTTAAGCTATGTACGTTTATTATGAGGCTCAAGTATGTGTTGTAGCTCCAGACAGACTTTTATGGCGAAGAAGAGGGGCCAAATGACTCTTTTGATAGTAAAGGTTGCTGACCCCTGCGCTAGGTGAAAGGACCTGTCTGCAGAGACAGAGACAGGCTCAGGTTGAGGCACAGATCTGAGGAGGGCTGCAAAAGATTCTGATGTATTTGTGGGTTACAAAGCACAGTGGTGTTCATAACTCTTAAGAGGAAAAAGTTTTGAAAAACACTGAGTAGACTTGGAATATAAAGTTGTGCTTACGCCTGATTCTGTTTCATAAATTTGTCATTGTGGAAACAACTGGTGAACCAGCTTCATTCACACTCAAATATCTGTTTGCATAGTGACTTGCACCCACCCAAACAGATAGTGCACTTTAACCAGTTGTGCTTCATCATGGCAGCATTCGACCAGTTGTCATTACATGTGATTATTACCCACTACTGTGGCTGTTGCCGTCGCCAAAATGTATTGCATTTCATCTGGGCTAAAAGAAACTATCAATACATATTGATATCGGAATTTTATGTTTTGTGAAATTGGAACAATTTTCAAAAACACAACTGATTTTTAATTAACAGGTTTCATGCAAAGATTCCTGGCAGTGGTTCATCTTGTTTGTTTTTAAAACCCCAACTGCCATTGCACAAAAATGTTGTTATTATATTCTAACTCCATAATAACTCAGATTTTATGGGTGTTGTGGTGTTTTCTTTGGTGTTTTCTTTATATTTTGAGTTTTCCTAAAATTTTATTTAAAAAAAAAGCAATATATCGCCATTCTTACAGTATTGCAAGAAATCACAATATATCATATTGTAATCCCTGATCTTGATACATATTGTATTGCGAGATTCTTGCCAATACGCAGCCCTACCTTTTATGCATCACTGCAATAATACTGTAGTCATCACTGCTACGTATCAGAGGAATGATCAATGATCAATTTATAGAGCTTAGAGCTTTGAACTTTGCAAACAACTTATAGACAAAGTTTGAGCCTGAAGTTTTATTTCTCTATTTTATTTCATATTATTTCAACCTCATCTCTTGTGCATTCCCACTGCACATTCTTTCCTCATAAATAAATGCCACTTTATGTGTGGGAAAGGCATAAAGTATAAGTGTGAACCACATGTCATGCATCTGTCCTCAGGTATGCCTAGAGCTGTACAGTCAAACACAAGTTGGTCTTAGTAGTTTTGGACGCTTTCGCACCAGCATGTCCTGTACAGTTGTCTTTTAGACCTGTAGGCTGTGCTTGCTTTGTGATCTCCTTTCCAAAAATCTGATCCTAAAATCTGCTTTTTTTCCCTCTGTCTATCAGTCATAACAAAAGAGACCCTTATGGACATCGCCAACAGTTGGGCAATGGCCATGACTGGACCCATACTGAGTAACGCTAGACCATCATCACCATTAAGGCTGCACAATTAATCATGCAGGCCTAATTGTCTTGATAATCTAGTTTTAATCACCACAAGTTTTTGCAGCGTTTCACAGTTGGTACTATTTGCTGAATTGCTGAATTGGCTGCACTGACTGTAAATAACAGAAACAGACTGACAGTCATCTTTGTTTGTTTGAATCATTATTAAAAATATCTTTGAGGTTGTGAATGCAATCAGAATGGTAATAAGAATCAACTTTATTTGTTTACCTTTTCTAACAATAATGTTTTTCATATATTGTTGTCTGTACTTACAGCATTACCTTTGCACATTACACCAGCACGTTAGAACAAATTGTTAAACCAAATCCTCTCACACACAAAACTGTTAGTTTTTAAATGTAGCTGGGCTGTCATGGCATCACCACCTGATTATTAGTTCTCTTTTCTGTTTTCATCTTATTATTTCCCCAGTGTCTCTGCACTAATGTCCGTCAAAATTTTGCTTTATTTGTTTGACGAATACAATTAAATTTTGATTAAACCTTACAAGATACAGTTCTTTTAAACTGTCTTTAAATAGTCTAAAGGTTAGGGTGCATGACAAAAGCCTCTGCAACATCGCTGGATGATTCCAGATGGTGACTCTTGTTACATTTTATACTCTCTCTGTCTCTTTTTTTGTTTGCCTCTGCTGACCAGTAATGATACGAAGTAATTATATTTTTAAAAAAAAAATCTCATTTTGTTTACCAGCTGTTCCAGAGTTTGTCAGTACTCATTCAACTTCTGTATCATCTATTACTAATCAATACATAGTGTTAGAATTCCATTACATTGCTATTATCCTCTGAATTAAGTCAAAAAAAAAAAAAGAAGAATGGGCAGGATATTCCAAACTTGAGAGACTCATAGAATGTATTATATGTATATATTATAATTATTATATTTTTTTTATTAATTAAAAAAATGTCTTTAAAATATACCTTTATTTTGTATAATCATTTGGGATCTCTCTTTTTACTTTGTGTGGCATTAAAATACACGACACACTCCAAAAGAAAGGTCTATTGGCCTCACTTAGAGCAATAAACCTAAACAATGGGGTTACAGAGCAGAACATGTGTTAGGCAGTTTTTCTCTGTACACTGCAACAGAAGCAACCACACATTTGTTCAGATAATGGCACACAGTACATTGAAATTCTTATTTTACTTTAAGTGAAATCACACGAGTGATTTTTATGAAAATTTTCAGTCCTTAAAAAAGAGATGGCTAATAAGAGGATAGGAAAAATATTGAATAATGCATTGGTTTATCATTCACTTATAGCAGAAATTTGTGCTGTTTTTGGAGCCTTTCCTCTGTTGAATCGCTTTAACAAGCTTAGTCTAATGTCTTTGGCTCTTAAACAGTATATAAGTGGATTAATCATGGGGGGGCTAAGGCTATACAGCATGATAACTACTACTCGTGTATTTGCATTAAATCTAATGCCCACATTGCTGGATAAATATACAACACATCTGGGTACATAATAAAGGAGAATTATAATCAGTTGAGTACTGCAGGTGGAAATAGATTTGATGTGGCCTTTTACATTTGCAATCTTCGCTACTGCTATTAATATAGAAGAATAGGAGAAAATTATAAATGCCAGAGGTCCCAGTAGCACAACCATGGCAAACGCAAATGCAGGAAACCCATAAGGGGCTCTGTCAGTGCATGCTAATACTGTTATGCCGATATGATCACAATAGCAGTGATTGATTATATTTGAGCCACAGTATGGAAGAGGGTAGGCCCTAATAACTATCATCAAAGGGCCTGCCTTAGCGAGAATCCATGCAACAATACTAAGAATGAGGATGGTAGAGTTTTTAAAAATAACTGGATACCTGAGAGAGTGGCAGATAGCCAGATACCTGTCTAAAGCCATCAGGAAGAGAACAAATGAATTCACTGAGCCCAAATAGTGAACAAAGTACATTTGGACAAAGCAAGCTGTGAAAGAAAGTGTATCTGACTGAAACCAATATTTACTGATGATCTTCGGTAAGGTGGTTGTGCTAAAAAGAATGTCACATGCACTCAGGTTTAGAAATGTGTAATACATTGGCTTATGAAGGCTGCTGTCAGTTGCAAATAAACATAAAAATGTAGCATTTCCTGCCAAAGTTAAGAAATAAACAAAAAACAATACAGCTGAGACAAGCCCCTGGAACTCTGGATGAAGGCCAGGGAACCCGGTGAGGACAAATTCAGTCACCATACTATGATTTTCCTCTGGCATGATGGAAGCAACCACCTAAACAGGAGGAAATGGGGGGCAGTGCAGCACAATACAATGCATTAGATAAACAATACAACATTACAAACATTTAAACAATGACAATACATGTAAAGGATCTTATTTATCTGATGTCTGTTTCATTGACTGCACACTACTACTGGTATGCATTTGAATAAAATGAAGATGACTCATTGACACTAACCTTCCTCTGAGCAGTATGGTGGGATAATGTGATTCACCTGCTCATTCAGCTCTTAAAAACACTTTTCACAGCCTGCCTTGTGACGGAAATATGGTATCCACCCCTTTTTAAATCTGTATGGATTACTAAAATCAGTATTAACAGTAATTTGTCTGCTTTATTTTTTTCTCAGTAGGTGTAAACATCCCTTCTTGTTGTGTGTGTATAAAAATATTTAATTCACATAAAAGTGCAGGTGGGAAATAACGCTATGCGCTGCAAGTAACACACACCTTTTGTTTACATAACATTAGTTTAGTAATGCTAATTAATATAGATCCCACAAGAGTAAACAACTCAATACACAACAAAGCCCCAATGTGTTCCCAAATTAATACTAATAATGAAGTGTTAATATCCCCAGTGTTTAATGGTGGTCTCTCAGTGCAGAGCATGTGTTTACTCTGAGTGAATGGCTGTACACCACAGCTTTCAGAGCTACAAGCAAAAGATATAACATAGAATGTGAAACCTGATGGCTTTTTAAAATCTTTTTTGTTTTTGTTTTTGTTTTGGTTCGGGATAATGTTACAGCTTTCTTTTTTAGAGGCAGAATACTAAGTGTGGTAGTCCTACTTAGAAATAAACTGGAAAACCTGAGTATCACTTGAATAATTTGAGATGCAGTAAAGATCTCCTTGAACCTTTTCATTAGAATTTCTTTCTTAGAAAGGATTTTTTAAAATATTTCAGTGAATTGTTTATTGTCCATAGTTATTTAATGACAATATTGAGATATTAATAAATGTCTCAAAGACTAAATGGTTAGTATCCAAGGTATTAGTTCATAGAAAATGTTATCACATTTTTGAAGAAAGTCTTTAAAGTCTTTCATCTGTAGTGGCCCTGAGAACTCAACACACTGAAATTTAAAGGTGTAATCTGTGGCATTTTCCTAGAAACCAAAATAAAGACTTGTACAAAATAAATACAGCTCAATAATCACTTAAGGGCGACATGTGTGGTGGTGACTGTATTGGCAGAGCCCTGATCTCCGCCTGTATTTTGATATTTTGGTTTATTTTGGTTTGTCTCTGATGCATCTGGGTGGGTGCATTTACCCCAGCCAAAGACAGCATGAAGGTTAGGTTGAGAGTGTGTAAAACATGGTGACTGGACACCATTCAGACTAGAGAAAATGGCAGATGCGGATGTAGCGGCAAAGATTAGGAAACATAGCCCTGGTGAGGGAAAATGGCAAACAAATAAAGCTCATTCCAGACCAAGAGAGAATCCCTGTTTAGTTTTCACTCGCTTTTGAACACAGAAGGAGAGGCTGGGGATGGAAAACGAAGCGGAATCGGCCTGCTTTCTGTTGGACAAATAGGTGTCGAACACCGGCGAGCAGCATGTGCTAACCATTATTTCTCCATAAAACAAATGTAATACTCATGGCTTGCTGTGTAGGTACAAGCAGTGTAAGTGCACACTACACTGCTTGCGTGGACTTGAAAAGACCCCAAATAAATTTGCACATACAAGTTTTGTTCAACCCTGCTACTTTCAGTAATATGCATGGCAAAAATAGAGGTTTTTTTCTGATGTCCTATGATAATGATGCTGAAATGACATATTGTGCAGCCCAAGTTTTATCTACTTTTGCTTTTAGTAATCAAAAAAGAAGAAATATCCAATATTTGGTTGTTTGTCTCCGTTTGTTAGCCCTGTGATGAACTGGCCACTTTTCCAGAGTGTACCAAACCCTCACCCAATGTTAGCTTGTTTTAGCTCCAGCCCCTGTGACCCTGCTGAGGATAAGTGGTTATAGATATTCACTGAATTTGGGTTTGGGGATTTTTTAGTCCTTTTCATATACACACAAAGGGTAAAAAAATATATATATATATTAAGTTCTTGTCCTTCATTTTTAATCTTGATAACTTTTAGTCAGGTCAGAACTAGGGTCCAACTTGTGACGGATATATCAGTCCACGGAGACTGATATATCAGTTGGCCGATATTATAGCCCAATATTGGACCACTGTAGATGTACTGATATTGGCAAATGGTTCACCAATATGTGCAGATGTAAAAACTATTTTTAAGGCTGGAAAAAATGCTTGGACTAGTGATTTAAATTGTATAATTACCTAGTCCGTGGCCCTTTCTTTAATAACTAAAAAGTGAAGTGCTGAAGTGCACTTAAGTTAAGAATAAAGTTTAAGACGTAAGATATCCTACCTCTGTTACATTTCTTTGCCATACTTCATAACCTCATTCAGCTGAATATACCAGATCAAAAAATATATATACCTTAAACACTGGTCGTGCCCTAGTCAGAACCATACACTGCTTGCCTCCATGAACAGTTTGTAGTTTGTATAGTGACCTCATGTACTGCCACAGTCCTTTGATCCGTCAGTCTTCACAGATATAACTTGTTTTGGGCATTTTGCAGCATTCATGTTCTGCGTTTGCTAGATCAACAAACTTAACAAAGATATTATTTCATGTTTAAAAAAAAGATGTCATAAAGCATGAAGAAGCATGAAGATATTTCTAAAACAAAGTTGGTTAAACAGAAGTTCAATGCAAAACTTGGTGACATGCAAACCATGCAATTCTGAGGTAAACAACATTGCATAAGACTGTTTTGAGACAAGAATTCACTCAGGTACAAAAATACAAACACAGAGAAGAACACTCACATATTTGCACTGTAATCACACACTTGAGACCGTTACTGACATGGGACGCTAATTAGCTTCCTCTTGGAAATCATTTGTGTTGTTGCTTGGTGTCATCAGCCTGAAACAAGCGTGTCATTCTGCTTCCAAAACAAAACTTTTTGACACTAAATGCTTTTGGCACTAGAGGAAAGGTCAGGGGGTCTCCAAAGAAATGTCATCTGGACAAACACAGCAAAGAAATGAAGACTAGCTCAGCTATCATATCAACTACAAGCATGATTTTAGGCATGGATTGATAACCTGTAAAATCTATCATAAGTGTATACAAGGGTTGCCCGGGAAATCAGTTGTCACATAGGACACAATCACTGGGGTTCTTACAGCACTTTATTTTTGACCACTTACTCAAATAAAACAATCCTCTGCCATGTAACACGTGCTAATTCACTGTAATGGTCAGCAAACTCAAGGTTTTTGGTTGCCAAAATAAGAATCTGGATGTAACCAAACCGTATTGGGAAATAAATAAAATCTAAAATAATAAAATAAAGTACAACACAGAAAATACAGCAGTGGACTTGGAACTTCAAAATAGCATCTAAAAATAGCAAAACTTTAACTTCAGGTTGGACGCTGAAGATAACACTTTAAGTTTCGTCACCGATACTACTGAGAAAATGGTAATCGCTGGCTTACGTCTCCGCTACAGGCTGACAACACCAGTATCCTATTTCACGAGTCATAAAAACAGCGATCCTCTCTGCTTTGCCAACTCAGTCCACGTGTAATAGCAAGAGATCGATAGACCAAGTGATGATGATAGCTGGTAACATGTCAAACTCCAGTAAGTCCATCTATCATGAACAATGAACTGATGCATTAACAGAAATGAACAAAAAGGTATTTAAATACACAAATGTCTTCAAGGGGTTTTACATAAACTCGAGTGAGAAAGTTATATTGTACATTAACTATGTGTTTACCATTCGGCCACATACATAATATCAGAAATTACAACAGCTTCGAAAGCAAGGAACACAAGGACCGGATAAAAAACAATTCATCAGTGCATTGCAACATATCTTTTCTCAATTCAGTACTGATTCAGAAAATCCCGAAACTCAATTGTAATGAAGCCCTACTCCTGTGGGGTCATTATTGGTGCTGCTGTAGCATGATTGACATTGTAAAGAGACCCCACTTCATTAGTCTGGGTCCAGACCAGAGACTCCACCCACTCAACTGAGTTGACTTTATTCCCTTGGTCTGGCATTGCACTTTGAAACTATGATTTCTCTGGCTGAAAAGGCGATTATCCCCTGAGGGAGCAACTGGTAGGACTAAGCTGTCTGTCAAGAAATATCCAACATTGCTTTCAAACAACAAAACCACACAATTGGACCAAAAACAGTAGTGTTGTTGTATGTATTGTCTTTGATGTGAGTTTAAAAAAAATGCTGAATTTATCTGTCTTGCTCTGTTGTCAGCAGTGAGAGGCAGGAAGCACTGCTGTGAGGTAGTAGTACTATCTTTATTCAGTCAACTTTAAGTACAGCAAAAATAAACAGTATAAAAAGTACAAACAAAGTAGCAGCTGAAAAGGCACAGGCAGAAGCATAATACTTATATATGGCTATCCTACATTCTAATCAGTACAAGCTACCATCCCCAAAATAACACGAAAGACAAAAAATAAATCCATAAATAACAATAATAGAAAAACAAATCATTTAAATTTCTAATCCTCAATAAATAGCATCATAAATCATTCTTTTGAAATGAAATACATCTCCTTTAAATTTCTTTTTCAGCTTTTTGTACAGTGTACTTAAAGACATCTTTTTGGACTCCTGTAATGAAAAAAAAAAAAAAAAACTTTTGAACAAAGTCAGAGTAACTATTTTTAGTTCTACATATTATTTGGATTATTTTATTATATACCAAGTCAATAAATTTCATAAATTTCATAGCATGAGATTTTATAGACAGTGAACTAGTGTAATCATAGGCACTGTGATGAATAATCTGAATACGTGATTATGCTCTAATAAAAACATTGTTTTCAATATTATATACCATTTATGCCAATAGATCCCCGTGACTTTTACACGCTGGAACTTTAAAAGTCAAGTTTTAACTAGACTAAAACAATAACTGGACCTTTTCTTGAATTCTGTGAATCTGCTGACTGACACGTTTGATTGATTCTTACTCTTTGGTCACATGCATCAGAATATGAGCACCAACTAGTGAGCATTTTGTCTGTGCCATCACGATTAGAGAATAGCATATTTTTAAAGCCATAATGCACTCACTGGCATCTGAGACCATCAACATTAAGCTCATATCTGTGCAAACTGCAGTTCAGTCTTCATTAGCGTCAAGCTTGCAAGGTGAATGTGAAAAGAAAAACAGAATGGCTACCAACACCTTTCTGGCCGCACATTTGTTTGGTGTTTTTGCACATTAGTGTTTGCAGGTCTTACTATTAAACATCATAGATGCAGCTGCAAGGCTCAAAATAGTTGTGCTTGATATCCAATTTTTGGATTGGATGATTGGCCTGTCCAATGACATATGGCTGTTCAGCTGAGCCTTTAAACCCTGATTCTGAAATTTGTCTGTCAAACTCCACTGTTGGTTGCTGTGATCACTGTGATTTACTGCACTGATACTCTTCATTTTTTCATCTTAATATTTTTTTCAATATGCTTTTGCACAATGCTTCAATCAAAGTAACATTATTCACAATAGGTGGTTTTGGCGCAACCAGATGGCCTCAGGTAGTTGGTGTGGTTATATTGATTATCTATGTTCTAACTATTCTAGCCAATTTGTTCAACATCCTCTCCATTTTCTTTAACAAGAGGTTACACAAACCAATGTATCTTCTGATTTGCAACCTTGCCATTGTTGATATATTGCACAGCTCCAGTACCAGTCCAACAATGATTGGTGTTCTGCTTGCAGGTGTTAATACTGTATCCTATGTGCAATGTATTATTCAGATGTTTGCTTTTCATCTGGCAGCAGTCATGGAAATGTTTGCTTTATCTGTTATGGCATTTGATCGATTGATTGCAATAGGATATCCTTTTCGGTACCACACTATTTTAACAAATGTGCGCACCCTTGCACTCACGTATATCCTGTGGATTGTTGCTTGTGGTATTGTGTCCATTTTGCCTGCAACTTTGCTTCCTCTCCCTCACTGCTACTCACGGATTCAGTACACTTTCTGTGATTATCCTGCCTTAATAAGAACGACCTGTGTTGACCCCACGTACTATTTTAATCTGGCAAGCATGATATTATTTTTTCTTGTGATTTTCACTATCAGTTTTATTTGTCTGTCTTATTTTTCAATAATATTTCTTGTGAAATTATCCTCAAAAGAGGACAGGAGAAAAATGGGCAGCACTTGTTTAAGTCATTTTATTGTGGTTATGTGTTATTACATTCCAATATTTGTTCTATTTCTCTTAACCAGGGTAGGTTTAGTATTAACTCTTGAGGCGCGCCATGGGTTACTGATCGGGAACATCCTCGGCCCAGCTCTTGTAAATCCTTTTGTGTATTGTCTTAGAACAAAAGAAATTAAAAGTAAGATCTTTATGGTACTCAAAAAAGTTGTGACAGTTTAGTAGATTATCTGTGAATTAACTTTTTGTAGTTAAAGTTTCATCCTTTTTTGGTCCAAGTATTATACTTAAATGATGACAATTGTTTCCTTATCCAACTACCTTGTTACTATGTCAAGAAACTTATACTGCAACTATTCTAATTATTACTTTAATATTCTTAAAAACGAAAAGTATTTGCCCCCTCCAGCTTCTCAGATGTGATGGTTTGATCCTGATGTAATTGGTTTCTCACAGAAAGAAAACTTTATATCTTTAGATTGTTGATCAACAATAAGATCAGACATTTGAAGACCTTACCCTTGATGAAGGAATAACCCTCATCTTTCATTATTTTCCACACATTTTTGAATGCTCTCTAGAGCTATACAAGTTTAAATATATGACCTTTTTCATCTTTATCTTGTGTATTTGGTTTTGTTAGGTATTTTTGGCTGGTCTATATGGAAAAAGTCCTGAAAAATTACCTTAGAATTTTTGCACATATGATTGGTTTTGTCATTTGCCTGGGGTAGCCAAATATTAGGACTGTCTTATTACACCATGAGCTTAATGCACTTTTTTTCCAGTATATAACAATGTGTTTATGCTTATTTATAAGAAGTGTTAGCCTATTTCTCAGATGGGGTGTGAAAAGCTGTTATGGTTTTCAGTGCAGTCCTTATTGTTAAGACACGGCTGTAAGTTGTCGGATACGAACTAACTGTGCCAGTTTTGTCTGTCTGTGATGTGCATAACACAACAAAATCAGGAGTAACATTTGCTCAGACTGAATGACACTCTGCAAAAATGTTACAAAAGACCTAAGAGACTGTTAAAGAAAAAAGCAAAATTTCTAAAACAGCAGTTTTTTAGGTTAAAAAATGTCCTGTTTTCAGCTCTGAAAGTCATTTTTCAAGTAATTTATTGGGTTATTCATTTAATTTTTGTGGTACTGTTGTGGGCGAAGGTGATTATTATCATGCAGATTAATAAAAAAATATGTTTATATTTGCTTTGAAGGATAATTTGTTATTTAAATTACACCCAGACTCTTAGGCTAACTGTAGAATTTATTGCATTTGTGGAAGTTGTACAAAAACTAAGATTTAATTTCCAGTAAGCATTTGGGCAGTGGGTGGAAGGGGGGAAGAAGGCTTAATGGACAAACACTGTTACTACTTGAGCAAACAATGAGACTACTGTAAACTAAAATGATTTAATTCAAACTTGGTTACAGAAGTGCTTGTTGAGGACTCACAAGCAGCAGATCAGGACTGAAAAAGCTTCAGTCAGGTGTTAAGGAGAAGAGAGCACAATGAGGATACCTGGTGGACAAGTGAGGAATTGCAGAGTCAGAACCAAGAGCAAAAAAAACCCTAGAAAACAGCATGGAAGGAGCACAAGAAAGGACAAAGAGCAGTATGGAAATCTAAAGTCACAAATAAACAGTTCTACCACAACAGTTCTACAACAGTTCTTCAACATTTCTACCTACACAGTGGAGTATTTTCAAGCATAAATGAACTGTGTACGTACGCTGACTGATATGTTCTCCATGCACTCCATACTGTTGATCTCCAGCCTTGAGCCAGAGCTTTGACTAAGAATGTCAGTCTGTCTTCAGAGTTTGCACAAACGTCCGCTCTGACTCAAGGATGACCTGATTAGAATTTGGAGGTCAAAGGTCAAGGCCACTGGGACCTCACATCTTGTGAATGTAATATCCGAAGAATGCCTTTAGGAAATTTCTTTAAATCAGGCAAATACTGTAGGTCCATTTGGACTTAAGGATAAACTAATCAGACTTCGGAGCGAGGTGAAGGTCCCTGCGACTTCATGTATTGTGAAAGCAATATCTCGAACGCCTTGAGGGAGTCTCTTCAGATTTGCCACAAATGTTAACTTTGACTCAAGGATAAGCTGATCACATGACCTGAGCAGTCATCAGTCATTTTTGTCAAATTTGGCACAAACTTACGCTTGGACTCGAGGGTGAACTGATTAGACTTTTGGAGGTCAAAGGTCACTGCCACAAAAACCAACCCAGACCTTTTTCTTGACTCCTTTGCGGCTAAAAAACAAATGTTGTTGCAATGCATAATAATCGGGCTTGGTTGCATGTCAAAAAATGGTATGCATTACTATTACTCATCAGAAATGTCTCATTTTTAAAGGTTCCATTTGTTCTTTTTAAGAATTTAACTTTCAGTTAAGATAGATATGATTGCACTACCAATCATGCTACAGGAGGAAACTTTACATTACCAACTGTAAAAACAAACTCAATCAAATGTACAGTCATGTACAGAGTTATGCATGAATGGAATTAATTCCCTAGACATATCACACAAGAATGCAGTGATGCAAAATTGAGAACTTTATTAATGCTGTATCTGTTGATAAATGACGTAGAAAACCCATAATCAGACATGGTATGGTTGTCAAAACCTAATTACAATTAGGTTTTAATTATTATTAGTTTGTTTTGTAATTGAAGGCTACAAAAACTCTTTGTTATAGATGGATCATAATTATGTACTCATAAAACATCATTATAGAATAAAGGAAGTAATAAGAGTAATAAGAATATTTACAGACTGGCATGCAATCATTTTCAGTCCTTGAAAAATTTACCTCAAACATTTTGATATTTTTGTGAGGCAAAGAAATAATGCTTTAAATGAACAAAAAGAAAGACACAGCAAAAACTCATTACTAATCAATAATCTACCACAGCTCTAGTACACTGCATAAGGTTTGAGGTATTTGTGCTCACCATCATACGTTTGCTTTTTACTTTAAAGAACAGTTTCTCTAAAACTATGATTAAATAAATATGTTGATATGATGAATTATTAATATGTACTGAAAGTTTGTTGGAAATTTGGTAAATTGTTTAATAAAAGCATAAACCTCAAACTTGTAGTTCCGAAGTCAATCTCAGAACTCACTGGGTGCATTCACCATCTGACTTCCGGTAGACAGCGAAACACCCTCTGGGGGAAAACCCCATTATTCTTGGGGTTCCATTTAAGGAGGCGAATTTCTGTTTCCGACTTCCTTTTCTACGTGCCGCTCACTGTTTACAGTCTGACTGTTGACAGTCCTACGCGAGAATAGAGTTGGAGTTGATAGATCACATCTACCAGCAGATCTTTCACAAGTACCTTGGTTACCATGCGCCGGTTGAGTGGCAGCAAGTCCAAGTGGCTCCGTGTTTGTTTGTTTGTTGTGTTTTGTTTGTTTGTTGGTTGGTCTGTCAACTATCATCGAGAAGGTACAGTACACAAGGAAGGACCTCCTTGCTCTGTGGTGCTTAAAACACAGGGATCACCACCCCATTCTGGCAGAGTTGAGAGCGCCGTATCGGGGTTGCAGAGCCGGCGCTAGGCTAAAGGCTAGGAGACGGAGATACAAGCCTTGTATACCGGCTATCCTCATGGGCAACAACAATTCACTCTCCAACAAGTGTGATGAACTGGAGGCACTTGTTAAGAACCAACGCACTTACCGTGAGTGTAGCCTGATGTGCTTCACGGAGTCCTGGCTCGATAATAACACCTGACCGGCTTTTCCACTGTACGTGCTGACAGGGACGCGAAAGCTAGCAGTAAGAAGAAAGGAGGGGGGCTGATCATGTATGTAAATAACAGATGGTATAACCCCGGTAATATTATTATCAAGGACAAGATCTGGGATGTGGAACTCCTGGCAGTTGGTCTTAGAGCATATTATATACTGAGGGAGTTCAACTACATCGTCACCAGTGTTGTTTACATTCCACAATGCGCTGCAGCGGCGGAAGCGTGTGACATCATCCAGGAGACTGTCTTAAAAATACAGACACAGCATCCTGATTCACTTATCGTCATCTCTGGGGATTTTAATCAGATTTAATTTCATTTTAATTTCTCTCATCTCCCTGGCTTTGTGCAGTATGTTGACTGTCCCACGAGAGGAAATAATACTCTGGACCTCCTGTATGTGAATGTCAAGGATGCATACAGTGCTACAGCCCTTCCACCTCTTGGGAGATCAGATCACAATCTGGTCTGCCTCCAGCCCTCTTACATCCCCTGTGTACAGAGACTTCCTGCTATAGACCGTACATTCAGGAGGTGGACACCAGAGGCCAGTGAGTCTCTGAGGGACTGTTTTGAGCATACTGATTGGTCCATACTGCTGGGAACACAAGGAGGAAGGCTCATTCCGTGATATCGACAGTATAGTTGGCTGTATCACGGACTACATGAACTTCTGCAGGGATATTGTTATACCAGTAAGGTCAGTTCATTGCTTTCCAAACAACAAGCCTTGGATTACCAGCAGCATCAAGGGGCTCCTGAACAAGAAGAAGCAGGCCTTTAGAGAGGGGGACGGGAGAAGCTCAGGCAGACACAACGGGAGCTGAAGAGGTGTATGAGGCAGGCAAAGGAGGAGAATAAGAGGAAAGTGGATAGCAAGCTACAACACAACAATACCAGGGAGGTCTGGAAGGGAATGAGGGCCATTACAGGCTATAATAAAAAGAACAGCCAGGTAATAGCAGGTGGAGTAGACAGGGCCAACGAGGTCAATCTGTTTTTCAATAGGTTTGACATGGTAAATGGCACCTCCCCTGCTCCAGCTCCAGCTGGTTTAGCCCCCCTCCGCCTCCACCCTCTCCACTTGTTGTGCCACTAACATCACTTCCACCTGCTGCAGCAGCATCACTAGCAGCTACAGCACTGGTGACAGCAGCACCGTCACCTCCACCTGTGGCAGCAGCAACTCCACCCCCACCTGTGGCAGCGGCACCTGCAGCATTGGCACCTCCACCTGCACCTGTGGCAACCCCACCTTCACCTGTGGCAGCAGCATCTCCACCTGCGGCAGCAGCACCTCTACCTGCGGCAGTGACACCTCCACCTGCGGCAGCGGCATCCCCACCGGTGGCACCTCCACTTACACCTGAGGCAGCGGCACCTGCGGCAGTGGCACCTCCACCTCTATCTGCGGCAGCGGCACCTCCACCTGCGGCAGCAACCTCTCCACCTCCATCTGCAGCAGTGACACTGGCACCTCCACCTCCACTGGCAGCAGCGGCACCTCCTCATCCATCTGCAGCAGTGGCAGAGGCTCCTTCATCTTCATCTGCGGCCGTGCCACCTTCACCTGCGACGGTGGCATCTCCATCTGTGGCAGCGGCAACTCCACCTGTGGCTGTGGCCCCTACCTGTGGCAGCGGCACCTACACCTGTGACAGCACCACCTCCACCTGTGGCAGAGGCACCTCCACCTGCGGCAGTGACACCTCCACCTGCGGCAGTTGCACCCCCACCTGTGGCACCTCCACTTCCACCTGAGGCAGCTACACCTGCAGCAGTGGCACCTCCACCTCCACCTCCATCTGCGGCAGCAGCACCTACATCTCCACTTGCAGCAGCGTCTCCTTCACCTGTGGCAGCACCACCTCCACCTGTGGCAGCACCACCTCCACCTGTGGCAACATCATCTTCACCTGCGGCAGTGGCAAACCATCCCCTATTCCTTACAACAGAGGAGGTGAAGACGGAGCTCAAGAGGCTACGCCCTGGTAAGGCGGTGGGACCGGATGGTGTTCGTCCAAGACTGCTCAGGGACTGTACAACTAGCTGGACCTCTCCAGTATGTATTCAACATGAGCCTTCAGCAGAGGAAGGTACCGGTCCTGTGGAAGACTTCCTGCCTTGTGCCGGTCCCCAAGGTAGGGCGTCCGGTCAAGGTGAATGACTACAGACCGGTGGCTTTGACATCACATGTCATGAAGACACTGGAGAGGCTGCTACTCTAGCTGATGTGAAAGCCAGTGACATTTAACCTGTTAACAACTTCTCTGCAGGAAGCCACTCTAACCTGTGTGTTCAGATTATAAATTTAAATATTGGTGTGGCTGGCTGAGAAACCTTGAGTTGCACAGATGTTGTTGTGAGGTGAACCTATCAATACTACCAACAACACATTCTGGATATCAGTTTGTTGTCATCAGATAAAGGAATTTTTCCACTCAACATTATTATAACTTGATACTTCATAGGTTTTATCCTTCTCTCTTTACTTCCTATAAGTATGAATGGCTGAATGCCAACTATAAACAGCTAGCTCTGCTACTGGAGTAACAAGGGCAAAGCTAACAATATTAATCACGTCCGTCACTACTGCACTGAATACTTGCATTTACAGTGCTATTTAAATGCTTCAGGGATACGCAGTGTATTACCAGAACTCCAAATAGAAGCAGAGGACCTCCAGCGAATTGAGGCTCTCAAAGCAGAGTGAATTGCTCATGAGGAGGTATGTATATTATGACCTTTATATTGTTCTGATATAAACAACAACAACAACAACAACAACACACACACACACACACACACACACACACACAAACACACACACACACATTTATATGCAAATGTATATTTCTTTAAAAAAAGTTTTTTTTAGTGCATTTAGCATGTGCATGACCTATAATACCTTAACTCTGCAAAAACAACAAAGAAAAAACAAAGCATGTGTATTCTAACAAAGAGGCAGATGACAGACACACAAAGCATCACAAAGCAAATGCATGTAAAAGAACAACATAAAAATGACAAAATTCTATCCTCAAAGCCTGATCGGCCCCCCTTGCACTGTGTATGTGTTTGTGATTTTGAAATATACTTTTCAAGTGTTGTAAAGGATAAAAACATTATTATTCTATAACTGTCAAGTTTGATTTGTCCAGGAAGATTCACAATACCTACAAAAATATCCAATAACTCAATAACCTTGAAAATCTGTATTGCAATGCAGGCCTTAATTGTAAGGATGGACCTGCAGGCATCCCATCAGATGATCCAGGCTGTGCTAAATAATGATCCGTCCTACATTTTTTATTTGAAGTTGATAGCATCAGATGATGCTTCACCCATCCCAGGATCCACTGCTGGGCCCTCGTGGTGTGTGTGTGTGGAAGGTGCTGTGAAATGCCAAGAGACATCAAGAGAAAGTGTTGCAGCCACCAACCTGAGGAATGCCTATCTATCATGCCACACATGGACATTTATGTACTTATTGGGGGTCATCTGCATATAGTGAGGAGAATCTGGAATGACCTCAGGACTTCACAGGACGGGAACAACCTGAGGGAAAGCAACAAACAGTCTAGATATGCAGCATTCAGACAGTGGGTAGTCTGTCACTATGGGTCACTGGGAGGAGGGCCTCAAGTTGTTATCCCTAGCTTCTGTCTCTGGAGGATCAGGGACAAATTCTCTGATCCTCATTGAAACTATGTTGGGTTCATCCCAAGCAGGTTCAAAGAAACTGAAACACTTTCATTAAACCACCTGTGTGCAATACCCTGATTTATGTTACAAGTCTTTTTAAAACTTTTGAGCTGCTACTTGCAGCCTTTTCTTTTGGCATATTTATTTTTCTATTTTTTGTAACATTTTTTAAACAGTGCAATAATATAGACAGCCTTGAAAAAAAAATCCACTTGAATCTATACTTGTTTATGTTCTTATTGCACATTGTGTATGTGTACTGCATTTTCTTTAAAAATTTTTTGTAATCGTTAATGAACAGTCGTACATTTTGTATATTTCTTGTGTCGGTTACATGTACACGTTGCTTCTGTATACAACGTTAGTTATTGGAGTGACAGAGGGGCTAACAGATGCTGCTGTTAGCTGGTCATCATCATAATGACAACAATGTAGAGGGTATAATGTTACACTTGAAATATGTCAACATAGCAAATATTCCTGCTTATGGGGTTGACACTGAGACAAAAGATTGCTGCTGTTAGCTTCTTATGTCTATAATAACAACAATGGTTACCTGCTTTGAGCAAATAACCAAGCAGACTTTGGAATGTGTAAAAAATATTTACCGCATTAGCTTATAAGGCCGGTGTTGTGTCGAGAACAGTTCCTCCATTGAGATTGTTCTCTATTGTCGACACAACACCAGCATAGAGGCTAACGCTAGACCAAGTCGGCCGACAGAGAAGCTAACATTAGCTTTCACTGTCGTAAGCTGGCATTGACCTGATAGAAGTTATCAATGTTGCAACGCAGAATACGGAACGTAACTTCATAAACAACACAACATCCACAATAAGAAAAAGATTACCTGTCCAACAGAAACTCCACAGTCATAGTATCATTTTTGAGGCCCATAGACTCCCAGAGTTGTCTCCACTGTTGAAAAGCACTGTCGATATTTACACAAGTTTGTCCTCTGGCCTGATCTAACTTTTACTTTGTCTCTGCTTTTTCAGCGGCAGGCTTTCTTTTTTTTCTGTCTTGGATGCTGGGGTGAGCAGAGGTGGCAGTGGCGGTTTTCCAGGGTTTTTGTCCTCCATTATATTTACCGTCTAGCTCTCCTTCTCTCACTGCTATTCTGGATGTCAGGAAAAGCCATGCTGCATGTCTTTTCAAAGTCTTGGGAGCGTGGAGGGAGAGGAGAGGAGAAAGGGATGGGCAAAATTGAGCCAGGAACATGCCCACTTGAACCAAGCGATGCTGATTGGTTGGATTCTTTGCAGGTCAGCAGCCGCTAGAGAGAGTGGATTTTTTTTATTCCTTTGTGTCAGCGATATGTAAATTGTACTTTTAGACTGTAAACACCATCATAATAAAGAAAATGATTTTGATCATTGTCGGAAATCGTAGACTCCAGCTTTAAGCTGTTCTTCATTATCTGCTTGTGGACATGTATATTTAATACATTACGGAATTAAAGAGACAGCTGTGGTTTAGAAGCTGGAGCAGGTTGTCCATGGTTGACCCCAGCTTCTCCAGTTTTCATGTCAAAGGGTCCTTGGGCCAGATACTGAACACTGTTCATTATTGTCCTTATGTTCCATCTGTGTGAGCTAAGGGCATGAATGCTGACTTGTACTGCAGAAGCATTTGAGTGGTAAAAAGACAAGTGTTATTTAAATGCAATCGATATACTAAAATTCTGCAATATTATAACAATACACAGATTCATAATTTGGTCAACTACAATTAACTACAAGTTGTGTTTTAAATGGTTGTTCTTGGAATTCATAATTTCATTTTTGGAGAGAGATTGGCTGGTGCAAGTCCTTGAATTACTTTCATTTATTTTGAAATGGTTGCACTCAAACTACAGTTACAAGACACTGCTTTATCAAAAGAAAAAAAGTTTTACAGCAGTTAAGGAGCATTTTTTCCCCCTTCGCTGTACAAAGTTTGCATTTTCTCAGCAGCTCAAGTTGCGTGCTATTTGACACAACTACAGGCTGTATGGTACACTGTGTGACCATGCTTGTGTTAAAAGTAGATTTGCACAGAAAAAATAAAATTTGCACCTCCTGTGGAATACCAACTCTTACCACACACTATTTCACATAAAAAACACTTTTTTAAAACCAAAAAAGTTCTTCTGGAAGTGACTTATCAAATTTCTTGACTTAATCTAAACTAATTGGAAATAACTGCATTCATTAGCTGCATCAGATTACACTTTGATATAATGTCTCTTGAGCCTGTCAACTACGATTGTCTTTTTTCCTTTTAAAAATGCTCATTACCACATTCATTTATTCTGACAGGCAGTTGACAGAAACACATGATGAAACACATGATGTGTGGGCTGGATGTTATTTGTATGATATAGAAGTACTGTGTGGTTTCAGCCCCGTGGAAGGTGCTTTTTCTAGGGCTCATGCACTCATAACTTGTGTAACACTGAACCCTCTACTGTGCCTCCAGCTGTAGTTAATTTTCACTTGACTCTGTTTGTAGATCCTCCCCACCCCCTAAGTCATGCAAACATTCAATATTATGATAAAACCTGCAAACGTGCACACATGCACAATATGTAAATGCTTTTGAGCTCATTCTATCTGTGGGCTCCCAGAGGTTTGATAGCAATGTACTTCTCAAAGGTGTTTCTCCATAGCTTATATTCACACTCTATTGGTTTCTGTTCAGCTGCAACTAATGTGCTAAATATCACACGGTGAAAGATGAGATGCTTGGAAATTAGATATAGTTACGAAACATCTCTCTACAAGTCAGTGTTCTTAAGTCACATACTTGCGATCATAAACTAAAATGTTGGAATGACAGGAAGAGATTACAAAGGAAAGCAACTGGAAGGGAAAGAAAGAAAAAGAAAGGGGAAAGAGAATAAGAACACACAATCAGCTGCAAATTCCTCAATAACTGCAGGCTGAGCCACCCCAAGCCATAAGCCAACTAAGTGTCAGCTTTGGGCCCCATGACCAGCAGGGGGCCCCAGAAGGTCTCTGATTTTTATTAATGTTTTTCTTATTATTAATCTTATTACTTTTTATTTGATCATATCGTAATTAAAGTCTGCTTAGTTGATGAAAAGTTATCATGCAAATGACTTATACCACGTTCAGTACACCAGTTTTTAATCTATCTCTTTGAATATTAAAGTGAAAATGGACACCAGATGGCTCTCCTAACTGAATTCGCTACCATTTAAGACACCATAGAAGGGTAAAAATATGCCAGGCAGACACTGGCGTGATGCAAGCAACACAGCTACAATTAGGTTAAAGGTAACTTTTTTTCCAATGGGTGGATTTGATTTACAGTGAATTGAGTCGGCTTCCTCCCACATACAATTAACAGCATGATAAAAGAGGGTCATCAGTGTGAAGGGAGGACCGTTTTCTCAGGCAAAACAAACACTAGTTCCCCTTGTAGTACACAGTTTCACAGCTTGCCTCAAAAGTCAGTTTACTACCAATAACCAAGATATCCAAGATGTTATGTTTCAACACACTCCACTGTTTGATCCTTTATAACAGTAACAATTATGCAAAATTAGGGAAGCTGCTGACTGCCAAATAGTAAGTGAGAGATTGCCTGCTCTCCAAGTTTGCAAAACTATTGTCTGCTCACATGTCCACTCCTTAACCAGAGTCCCCCTGTGGATCATAATCTAGCTACAACACTAGGTCCTCAAAGGCTAATAAAACAGATCCATAATTTACAGTAGATGTGCAAAGGACCAATTGACAATATTCAGTCAGTCGAGATGGGGGTCCCCCAAATCAAGTTTTGCTTAGGGCCCCAAAAAGGCCTTGGCCACATTGACCGCAGGCACATATTCAGCTCGGCTCTGACCGCAGATTCCCTCAGCATGATACACAGCTCCATTACAATGTGATAAGGACATCAGACTGACAGTTGGCAAGACAATGTATCTCTGTAAAACAAACAAACAAACAAAAAAACACAACACCATACAAACATTAGCTTCCTCACACATCTCACTATTGCTGTCATGTATTTCTGTAGCATAATTTTATTGCATTGTCATGACTAAATTTACTTTGTGGACTTGTGTCCTTCCTCTGCTGACTCTTATTTTCACTGTTACACAGTGGAAAATTTATACAAAGGCATGCATGGCATCTATCAATTAGCGCAGTCATGGGTGGATCAGTGAATATACCACTTTGGTTCAGATTAAACAGTATAACAACATGGACTACGTTGAAATATTTCTACAGTAGTATACATGGTGCAAATGATTCCCTGACTTTTTACCTGGCACCACAAGCAGGTTTTAGACTCAGATTACAATTGAAAGGATTGATGTGACATTTTGTAGACAATTTTGTTCCCAGAAGATTTACTCTGATAACCTTCTCTTTGTCCAATACTTGGAGAAAAATACTTGCACTATTACATTCCATTATACTGTATGTTCCTGTACAGCCTATTACTAAACTATACTTTATTCAGTGCTTTCATGTTAACATATGAACATGGTAGAATGGTGTATGTATGCATTTAGCTCCATGCACTGCTCCTCCTGCCTCACAGAACAGTGAATGTGGCTGTAGACCTTAGTCTCTTTTCATATTCAGTATCTTTAAGTTGCAGTAAATAACTTCTGCAAACGACCTAGCAAGCTAACGTTAGTTGTAGTGTGAGACTTGTTGGGAAATCCGATGCAGCTGTTTGCACTGGCTCACGCTTTATTCAGTTTTATTCAGTTCGCTCTCTCTTTTAAGTCCAGTTTGAACTGGGGGGCAACGGTTGGACAGATGCATTGGAGTAAACTGGTCTATCTCAGTTTGAGCATGAGCCGTCTAACGGTGTCGCTTGCAGACACTCTGTTGTTGGCAGAGGTGAGTCTTAGCACAGTGAGTCAATTAGATCGTACCGACATCACCTGTTGCTAAGAGGCACAGTGTAGACCGACGAATAAGGACAGAGAGTATAGAGAGTGTCACTGATTTTTAATTTATTTGCAAAATCCTTGTCCTGGTGGCAAAGAAAACCTGGTAAAAATATTGCTTACTGGAGACCAATTTAGCAGCGAATGGTGTCAACCATTGGTTTCAACCACCATTACACTGTTTAATCAGGTTATACATCACAATGACAAAGTGGAGCCAAAAAAAGTTCTCTAGTTTTTTGGGGGGGAAATTGACAGCAATCTGCCACAAGGCATTGTGTTTCACTACAGGCCATCTTGATTTCTGAAATGAAACGTTCTGTATTTTGAAAGCTCCGGTAATGCAACTTGCATCATTTCATATCATTAAATATTAGTTCCTGGAATGCATGTGTCTTTATTTGGTTGTTAAGGTCTTGTTTTCTGATTTTTTCTTTTATTTATTTTAATGTCTAATAAATCAGAAACTTTTGGTAAGAAAGGTTTTGTTGTTGATTATTCTTGTTTATTATTTTTAGCCCACTTTTAATGGTTCAAAGACACTGCTAATTCTGGTTAATTCAAGTTGCAACCATTCATTGCTGTTAATTGATCTTATTTGTTCTATATGTTGGATTTTGGAGCCAACTTGATTTAGTTTTAAGTATTACCTTACTTTTTTCCTGTACTATACCCATCATTTGTATATTTCACATAATTTTTAATTGTTACAGACTTTCCTGTGCATAAAATTGCTGTTCCATTCTCCTGTGTTCAGCTAAAGAGGACACTTGCTCATTTACAAACTGAAAGGCTCATACTGTCACAGTACTGACAGTACCCCCCCTTCAAGGGACGACTCCCAGGCATCCCATAATGTCCAAAAAAAGTCCACAAAACACCCAAACAAAGCTGGGAGGGCAGAGGGGGCCTGGAGGAGGGACACCACACAAAGTCAAGGGTCAGAGAGGGCAGGAGGCAGGGACAGTGGGCGAAGCAAAGTCCAGGGAGTGACCAGAGTCCAGAAGAGAGAAGCAAAGCTTATCAGGGGGGGAACTAGATTGCAAAGGGCTGAGCAGGTCTAGGGGTCGACAGGTGGGAGCGAGTAATGGTAGAGCCCCTCTGGGGGCCAGGCAGGAGGCCTGTGGCACAGGCGTAGCCCCTCTGGGGGCCGGGCAGGAGGCCTGTGCCGATGGGGAGACCAATCGGGAGGTTGACCTGGAGGTTGGCTGGTACATGACTGAATCTTAGGACTGGGCACTTGCAGCAGGAATGTTGCACTGGAGCCTGGCGGCCAAGGTGCAGGGCTGGAGCCTGGCGGCTGAGGTGCAGGGCTGAAGCCTGGCGGCCGAGGTGCAGGGCTGGAGCCTGGCGATAGGACAGACGGAGTGCAGACCGATGACAGAACAGCTGGAGTGCAGGCCGATGACAGGACAGCCGGAGTGCAGGCCGGGGACAAGGAGCCAGGAGAGCCAGGAGAGCCAGGAGCAGGAGTCGGCTGGACCGCCAATGTGAGGCGAGAAGCAGGGGTTGGCCGGACCGCTGACATGAGGCGAGGAGCAGGGGTCGGCCTGACCGCCGATGTGAGGCGAGGAGCAGGAGTTGGCCAGACCGCCAACGAGGAGCCAGGGACTGGAGACAACCGGACCGCCGATGTGAGGTGAGGAGCAGGAGTTTTGGCTCGACTGTCGATGTGGAGCCAGGGGCTGGAGTCAGACTGCTGACGTGAGGCGAGGAGCCGGAGTGCAGGCCAGAACGCCGAGGTGGAGCCAGGGGCTGTGGTCGGCCGGGCCACTGACATGAGGCGAGGAGCAGGAGTCGGCCGGACCACCGACGTGGAGCCAGGGGCTGGAGTCGGCTGGATTGCCAACGTGAGGCGAGGAGCAGGAGTCGGCTGGTCCACCGCCCTGAGAGCAGGCACGGGGGCCGCCGTCCTGGGAGCAAGATGGGGAGCGGGTACAGGAGCCAGCCATGGAGCAGGACAGGGAGCGGGAACAGGAGTTAGCAGAACCTCCGACCGGAAAACAGAAGCCAGCAGGGCCTCCGACTGAAGAATCATAGTTGGCAGGTCCTCCGACCGGAAAACAGGAGTCGGCAGGTCCTCAAGCAGAGACGAGGAAACTGGGGTTGGCTGGGCTGCAGGCTGGTACACTAGGGAGTAGGGCAGTGGGGACTCTGACTCTGGGGCACTAGGGAGCAAAGGCTCTGAGTGGCTGGGCAGAAGGGGCTCTGGAAGGCTGGGCAGACTAGACTCAGAGGATCTGGGTTTTGGAGAAAGTGTGGAGCTGCACTGACGAGACTGCCAGTGTTGTCGGTACCTTAACGCCTCTTGTTGGCTCCACGGTTACCTGTGAAAATGGCCAGGCGGGTTTCCACGTAGCGTGACTGCTGGACATGGTCTTGGCTGCTCCACTTTTCACCAAGGCTTGCTGGGGACCAGGACATGCTTGACGAGAACAGGCAGGAACCTGATGGGTGGATGGCTGGCTAACCCTCTCAGAACAGGCAGGCTGGAGCCTCACAATTCCGAGGCCTCAAACACTGGGGTGCAAGCTGAGGTGTGTGCTGGTAGTTGGACTGCTGCACCTTGGGTCTGCAGCTAGCAACTTGCTTGCTAACAGCTCTTGAAGGCTGGTGGTGAGATGACTGGCTGGCAGATGACTTGGCTGCCAACTGGGCAAAATACTCAAACAGAGTAATCATCTCACCTAAGGATGTGTCTGCTGGGTCCATAAGTGGCCAGTTTGTTCTGTCACGACCGAACGAGGATTTGGACCCAAATTGCATGACACAAAATGAGGTGCAAAAGAAATGTCTTTAATAACAAAGTATCAACAAAAACACTCCAACGGAGGACAAAAGCTTATCAGAAAAAAAAAAGAATCACTAA
>JAQLOL010015102.1:0-26609 GCA_029783665.1 Naso thynnoides
CCTGAAACAATTCACCCTCGGAGAGAGTGACCCATACGATGGCGTGTTGACCACATATGAAATAGAACTGTGAGTGCCCAAACATCTGGAGTCGATATGTAAACATGGTTAATTTCTGCTGATAACTCCACTCCTCACTTCCTGTTTGAACACTCAGATAATCTTGATGGAGGTTTTGTAACGAGCCTCCATTCAGGGGAACAGAGACTCTCTGTTGTCATGGAAACAAGCTTGTGGCTGTTTTAACTTTGTGTGTGTGTGGGTTGGTGTGTGTTTCTGTGTGTTTCTGTGTATGTGTCATTTCACTGTGACTTCAGCTACGTAGAAGCTGTGATCAGTCATTAAGCATGTAATTAATGTTTTATAACAGGTTACAGTGTATTTGGAAGCAAATATAAAATATTTGAACAAGTTTATCTTTGTTCTGCATCTTTAAAAAATTTACTAATGGCTGCTGATGCGTTATCAGCGCATTATCCTGCTGTCAGAGATCATCTGTGCTGTGGCAATGTGTCACTCCATCATCAGTGAACAGCCTCCATCTGCTGTGTGTGTGTCTGTGTTAGAGTCCACGTTGCAGGTCTCAATAAAGGCGGGATGGACACGTTCATGGACAACCTGCCCGGTTTTCCCGACAACATCCGTCCAAGCTCCAGCGGAGGTTACTGGGTGGCCATGTCTGCGGTGCGACCCAATCCTGGCTTCTCTATGCTGGACTTCCTGTCCCAAAGACCTTGGATTAAGAAACTCATCTTCAAGGTAACACAGACAGACAGACAGACTGGGAGCAGGTCCTGTTTGTACTGAGATCAGATCGGATACTTGTCAGGGTGGAAAACATGAAGCAGAAGTTCTGTTATTAAGTGAGATCAGACATTCCAGTGCAATGATTTCTTAGCTCTCTCTCCTCCTTTGTCACCAGCTTTTCAGTCAGGAAGTGCTGATGAAGTTTGTCCCTCGGTACAGCCTCGTGGCTGAGCTTCATGATGGCGGCATCTGCACGCGGAGCTTCCACGACCCCAACGGCCTGGTGGCGGCCTACGTCAGCGAAGTCCACGAGTACGATGGGAGCCTGTACCTGGGTTCCTTCCGCTCGCAGTACATCGCCAAACTTGACCTGAGCAAAGTCTAAAAATGAGGAGTCGACAGACGCTCTTTTGTGACTCCTCTGTGTGAGATTAGTATATCGTCTGAATCTGTGATCACCACGCATCAAAGTTTTTCTTAGGGACTGAAAATTTCTTGGCTGCTTCACAAAAGATTTGAATTAAATGAGGTTCATGAGTTCCAGCAAGGCCTCCAGAGGGACATCCTGTTCACCTTCTCTGATTGGCTCATTTTGTTTTACATACACCATCAACACAGCAGAGTTTGAGGTCTTCACAGGTCAACCTGAGCCCAAGAACCTAAGGCTGACCCAGAACCTGTTCAGATCCTCTTCTCACACAGCCAGGAGCAGAAGAGATCTGACCGCGATCAGACAGCACTGACCCTGATGGCGTTTGTCATCATCTGTCACCGTGACAACTTAACGAGTGAACCATCGATGCTGTTTCAATCAGCAAGAGAGAAAAAACTCTGGGAGGTGTTTGACTTTTGTGGAAAGCAGGTTGGATTTTATGCGTCCAGGTGAGACGGAAGAGGACTTTCGTTTGATTACGTTAACAAAAGCACGACAGCTTGTTATCAGCAATGAGCTGTGAAATCGGTGGGTGTGCATCTCCAGCCGGGTTCAGTTTGACACGACGCATCCCAGCTGTTAAATGGAGGACAGCTCCAGTTCAGGTTCTCTTTTCTGGATCTTTTCAGGTTCAGCACAAACTTTTGGGCCTGTGAAGATTTCTGCTGTCAGGAAGTGAGAGTGCATGCCCAATATCTGAATGACTCTCCTCAGTTTACTAAGATGATTGACAAAGAAAAACAACAGATATATTTGAGAGGCTGAAACAAGCAATTTGCATTCTGCTCAATAAAAACTAAATGAATTGGTTGCTCCCATCTTCACAGGTAACTTTGTATTGATTGGGTTAAAACTAGAACTGGAATGATAAATCGATAGAAAAATTAATCGCCAGCTTATTTGGTAGTTGATTAATCGTTTCAGCCTCTTAAATGTGACGATCTGCTGCTTTCCCATTGAGGACCACAAGGGTAACAGAAAGTGTAATAACACACTTTTTTAACAAAAAATCAATTGTATGATTAAAAACAGGAATTAATGAATTCGTTTACAAATTCTTTAATTAATCCCTAAATATAAATTTAAAAAAATATATAAAGAACATTAATGAGTTCCTAAATGAATAAATATCAATCAATTTGAAAATGCAATTTTAAAAACAAATAACTCAGTTCACAAACTGAATGAAGAATACAGCTTTTAATCTGGCATTTGAAAGGGCAATTTCTCTTCTAATTTCATTTCCATTTCCTTGCTCTTTTTGCCTATTCTATAAGCTGATCAATTTGTGAAGTCATTTACCCTCTACATTTGACTTCTCATGACATTTTGGGCTTTGAACTGGTAGGCCAAGCTAAAACAATGCAAGCTGTCTGATTGGTAATCCCCAGGTGTTAACCAGTGTAATATTCTTTCTAATGGATGAAGGAAAGGCAGTTAAGAAATGGAAATGAAAATGAGAAGGGGAATTGCCCTTTTAAATGCTGTATTCTTAATTGAGTTTGTGAATTAAGTTACTTATTTCTGTTTTTAAAATTTATTTTCAAATTGATTTTAAAATTCAATTATTAATTAGGAATTTAATGATGTACTTGTAAATGATGTACTTATTACTGTTTAAAAGTTTTATTTGTAAATTCTTTTTAGAATTCTACTGTGTATTTATGGATTAATTAATGTATTTGTAAACTAATATATTATTTCCTGTTTTTAACTGTAAAGTTAATTCTTAATTAAAGAAATGCTTTATTACAATTTCTGTGACCCTTGTGGTCCTCGATACTTTTCTGTCATTTATGATCATAAATGAGGAGTCTGTGTTTCGGGCTGTTGTTTGGCCAAAAGAAGCAGTTTATAGGTGTCAAATTGGACTCTGTGAAAATGAGATTTTTCACACTTTTTTGACATTTCATGGAATGGAAACAATTAACGGATTAATCGTGAAAATAATCAGCAGATTGATCAATAATGAAAACAATTGTTAGTTGCAGCTCTTGTTAACACTGTCGCTGCTACTAGCCGCCATTTCCCACTTTAACATGTGAGTTAGCCTGAATGGACAGATGTGTAACAGATGTGGCCAGTGGTGTTGGAAGTGAGTGTCCTATACAAATGTAAGTATAGAGAAACATTTCACTACTGTCCTCCTTAAGTTCTAATTAGTGAAAATGTACGGAAATGAGCTCAATTCCAAACTGTGGCGTCGATTCTTCTACCCACCCACTGCATCCTTGATTGATTTTCACAGTGTTGCTTGGCTTGAGGTGTCCATGTTGGTTTCAGTGTTTCAATTTCAGGTCAGAATGATGTTTTTTCTTCCCGCAACAGATGAGTGGTTCATGATTAGCAGGTTTACTAACTCTTCTCAGACTCATCATCCTCACATCCACTTTGTTGTTTCTGCATTCAAAGTTGATTTGAGTGTTTATTGATTAATGATCAAGTTTCAGCTGAGAGCTAATCAGGACTGACGTCATTATTTCAGCTTCTGTACTTACTGTCAGCAGCCACAGTCCGTCCACCTACCTCTGAGCTGTTTTTCTGTTTCTAGCATCTCAAACATTCGTTTCTCTGCTGAGGCATTAACAGTCTCATTTCTGTCAGATTAGTTTGGTGTTTTTTAGCTTCTTCTTTCCGGGTTTGTGATGACTCACTGAAGTCAATGTGTGAACTCTTTATCCGTACAAACCTGTTCTGCAGCTTCATTTGAATAAAAACTGAATAAACTGCAGTTTTAATCAAGCTTATCAACAAGTTTTTCTGTATGTGTTCTCTGGAGTCCAGCTGAGGACTCTAATGATATCAGTTAAAGGAAAGTTCCACTTTATTTGTCAAGTTTTGTCCATCTTCTCTTAGTAGTACTAACACAAGAGTTTACCCGAGATGTGAATGCTGAACTGAGCTTTAAAGATGTGTGTTGGAAAAGTGCAGCAGTATTTTCAGCTATAAAAGTACATGTTGTCTACATTGATTAGATTTTTAAAAACACATTAAAAACAGCCAAACATTCCAGTTTCCCCAAAATTTACCTGCTTTGGAACCTTAAGTTTCAAATATAGATTAATAAGCAAAAGTTAATAAATAGATGTTATAGACTAAAGGAACCCTAAAAATTAAACGGGTAAAAGCTACCTCTAAATTTTCATCTTAATTTAAAATGAATTAATGCTGTCTACTAAGGAGGGGGCTCAACATTATTTAGTGTTTTTACAACATAAGGAACCTTTAAATTGGAAGGTAACCCCTTAATTAAAAATACCATAATGCTGAAATACATTAATTTCTACACTAAATATTCCTTTAAAATCCCATTTATGTTAGAAAAAAATGTTTATGGTAGTTTTCATCATTATTCATCAATATCTTAATCAATATCTTAATGCAGGTTAAGTACAAAAGATTCCAGTCAGTTGTGATTTCATCTGTAGTTGTTTTGTTTTTGTTGGGCAGTCTGTGTGCTGCTGTACATCCTGCCCACCAGCAAGTAGCCTCTTCCACACTAAATACAACCAAACATTAAAGACAACAGAGTTTCTCTTTCAACACAGACTCTAAAGAATAAATATGGAAATAAATCTGCAGGAAAGAGGTTGATGATTGGTTTTATTTAGTTTTACAGGTGTGATGAGGCGTGGAGCAGACAGGTGAACAGGTGAATGTCTGCAACTACAACAGTTGAACTTCATCAGAATGAAGATGATAAAGAAGATGGATGAAGGGCAGAGGCAGCTGGTGGTTTCATGGTTTACAGAGTAAGTCCAGATTGTTGATCTTATTCTGCCAGGGAATCAGCCAAACTTCAAGGTGACAGTAAAAAGTCTGGAAAACAAGAAGAAGTTGAGCTTCACAATAAAGCAGATTGACTACAATAATCCTGCACTCTCTGACAAACATTCTGTATAATTTTTTTAATCCATGCAAAATCCAGGCGCACCTGGTGCACCTGTTCAGACTCACCTGGTGTAGATGACCTTCAGGCTGAAAGTCACAGTCGGACAGATTTTTGTTGTCTCGTTTATGGCAGACGGTTCTGGAAATCTCTAAATCTACGATGTATCGAATACCCTTGACAATCTGAAACACACATGTAATGACAGAGTAACTAAATACATTTACTCAAGAACTCTTCTTAAGTACTGTCTTGAGGTACATTTTTCTTTCTGCATAAACACATAACTTTGCTTAATACGTAAAGTAAAATGTTGCATGCAAGACTTTTACTTGTAGCAGTATTTGTGCATAATGGTATTATTACTTTGAAGTTGATGATGTGAGAACACACAGAGTGAACACCAGATGTACGATCATGTTTTTTAACCCCACAAACCTCTATAGTACACTCCTGGCTTACTATTTTTGTAATGGCTATCCACACTTTTACCTGAAAAAGAAAAGTTTGGTATGCACATGAAAATTTTGTAACATTATAAATCAAAAACATGTAACAGTCTGTCATTAACAGAACTTGAAAATGTGAAATAGTCCATTTACTATGTACATCTCACCCCTTTGAAAATTAGAGTTCAGGTGACAAAGTCTCACTGCTAAACAGGCGGTTGAACCTGTCTGCGGCTTTGCTGGAACACTGAAGGTGCCCTAGCAGGCGGGGCTGTCTGAGGGGGCATGTAAACATCCTCAGGCTTTGCACAAGTGGCAGTGGCAGGGGAAGATGTTGGCGAAAGATGAACGGCATTCCATATTTTACCATCAGACAGTTTGAAGCTTGTAGGTCCTTTCTGAGCAACCACTTGGAGGGGCTGAGTGAACTTGGAGTGACCTTTCTTTGTGATCCCAGGTTTTCTGATGCAGACATATGCACCAAGGCGACAGACAGGGGACTAAGTGCCACAACATCCATCTGTATAGTGCTTTGCCTTAGCTTGTTTCAGCTCCACAGTATCTCTCATGACCTCCTGCTGAGAAGATGCACAAGGAGGAGCCAGACCTTTGATGTTCAGTTTATTGTGAAAGGGACGTCTATGCAGGAGTTCTGCAGGGCAAATTTGAGTCACTGCAGAGAGAGTTGCACTAAAAGTCAGGAGAAAATCTCTGACAAAGGGTTTCCAGGGCTGACCTTCAATATCAGCTTTTTGTAGGCAGTCTTTTAACACTCTGCTCCATCTTTCAATATCACCTTTGCTTTGAGCGTAATAGATGGAGCTGCAACAGTGTTAAATGTCCTGAGGAGCTAACAAAGCCTTCGACTCACCAAAGACAATGAAGGGCCATTATCAGTTACAAGTTCGAGCGGGTTGCCTTCATGGCTGAATATCGTAGACAGAAATGCAATGACAGTAGCAGAAGTCACACCCAAGGTAAATGCTACTTCAGGCCATTTGCTGTAATAAGCCACAAATGTGATGGCAAAACGACAATCAGACAGGGAAGAGTGAAATAGCAAGCTTTTCCCAGACTGCAGTGGGAAGGAGAACTGGCTGCAAGGAAGCAGCTCTGGTTATAGCAGTTTTGTCATGTTGTATGCATGTAGTGCCTAGATAGGGTAGAGTTGATATGGGTATATATACATGTTTGAGACTACAAGTGAAAGGGATCTTAACATTTTTATCGTATGGCTATAACCTTTCAGTTAACAGTGTTAATAGTAGCATTGTTTTTATTTATCTTTTTATTTTATACTATGTTTTTGTTTTGTGTATTTGCTTAGTGTTTTTTATTTTTATGGTACCTCTTTTGGTTTGCTTTCAAGGTTTTTCTGTTGGTATGTACTGTATTGGGTTATCTTAAATGTGTGACAGACCCCAGAGAGACTAGCTGCAGCCCTGCTGTAGCTAATGGGGATCCTAATAAAATAAACTAAGTTAACTAAACTAAACTAAACTAAACCAATTTGTCTCATTCCTTGGGGCAAACTGGACTTAAAAGACAGAGCAACGACAAACGAAATAAATCGCGGTCCAAAGCAAAACAGGAAGGGGAGCTAGCTTGATTTCCAGAGATTGCTGACCACAGCTTTAAGTGTATTTTAGGAAAAATATTTAAGGCATTTCAGAGAGTTGATGTCGACCTGCCCTTGACCTTTGACCCCACATGCCTATACATGATGTGTTTACTGTACCTGTCCCTGTGCTCTGCGGATGGCAGAGGGTCTGAAGAGAAAGGCGTCGTTTGATTGGTTGTTGAAGGAGTAGGCGGCAATGAGGACGACGTGTTGGAGGCGATGGTTGTTCCTGCTGATGTTGTACGGAGATCCGGGCATTAAGGCACCATGACGCCTGCCCGCCAATGACGTCACCTCTGCAAGGAAAGAGAGTGACCTCTGGTGACCTTTGACCTGAGTAAATGTTGTTATGATGTCATGCTAACAGACTAAGGGTAATGCTAACAGGTCCCGTGTCATGATAACATGCTAACAAATGCAATATTGTTCATATTATGACACTCAGGAGATATTTGACATTTGTTAAAAATCATCTACTTCTATTAGAAACTGTTGGATCATTAAACAAAATACCAAACTTGATTAACATGAATTCTCTGTAAATTAGATCATCTTCATGTTTAGTTTCAGACTTTGTGGCAGCTGACAGATGAAACTCAAACTGTAGGAAGTTTAAACCAAACAGGCTCCTGTTTATCATTTTAATTTGAATAAATATGGACTAAAGTTGCTGAAACAAACTCAAACTGCTTTAATTCAAATGTCTCAGACTCTTCATTATTTTCTAAACTCTTTCACGCTCGCTGCTTCATCAGCTTTCCTGCTGGTGCATGCAAAGACACTGTATGTTTTCACACAAGAATTTCTTGAACAACTGAATGTAATATTTGCTCTTCTGTGCTGGAAAATCTTGTGTCTCTGTTTGTTAATCTCACTGAACATTTTGTTTTAGTGGAAACAGTTTAAAGCCCCTTGAGGCTTCTTCCTGCAGCATTTTGCGTTATCTTTTTATTTCAACTTACAACTTACTGAAAAGATGAAAAGAAGGAAGTCAGCTCAAAATGAGATGGTTTAAAAATTAAGCTGCAGAAATCCGATGAAACACAAACAGCAGAGAAAACAGCTCCTAACTCCAGCTGTTTAAACCTCTTGAAACATTTACAGCATTAAAACATGTCAAACAAGAAAAAAAACCCAGGAAAGTGTTGACTTTTTTTACCCAGAACAGCGAGCAGACAGGCAAGCGACAGTGTCTTCAGTCCCATCATGCACAGTGTTTGTGTCTCTGTGAGGTGGCGGCACTCTGACCACATATAACCTCTTTTCACACTCTCATGTGTTTCTTCACATTCAGCAGTTGCAGAACCAGCCAGCTCACTTCTGCAGGCTCAAACGTGTGACATCATTTCCTGTTAGTGAAGACACTTCCTGTTCCTGCAGTCTGACAGGAAGTTGAGGTGAGTGTGTCCAGTGCCTGAATTACACAGCAGACTGTGAGCAGGTTTTAATGTACGGTAGCACGTCAGTTTTTGTTGAGCTAAGGATAGAAAGGTTTGATGCTCAAACTGAAATTAAAACTGCAGTCAGAGGCACAAACAGATGATTCTCAAAAACACAACCAGGTCATCCTCCTGTTGGCAGCCTGTTGTCCTCGAACAGTTGTCAGCAGTGAGATGTGGACCTCAAACCTTCAGCCTCAGAAATTTTCCTGTGTTCATCCATGAAAACACTGCCAACAAGAGCTACTGACCAGCACCTCACTCAGAGACTGTTAATGGAGACATTCTGCATGCGAACACATGGAGACTTAAACCAGGACTCAGGAGGGAGCTCACTGCTCCTCTCATTTCTCAGTTCTGTCTCCTCGTCAACAAATCAACCTTGATGTGCCATCTTGAATTAATGTCTTAACTCTTAAAATGCATCTGGAGGAGAGAGGAGGCTCGCTGGAGGAGTTGTGTACTGGGACAGTAATACAGAAATACCGTAATCCTCTCACAAGACAAAGGTTAGCTATTTTCATCTGCATTTTTATTGCAGGTTCAACAATTTACTCACTATAAAAAAAATATACCTTTTGATTGTATTTGAATAAGTCTTATTCAAAGAAAATAAGTGTTCCTCTTCATGTGCAATGGCACCCTCTACTGACCAGGTGATACGTATCAGTTTGTAACAGTGATGACTGATTGTGAGATGTTGACATGAGCTTCCAGGAAACGGTTGCTCAGTATGACAATCACACTGAAACAGTTTTTTCTTTCAAACATGTCTGTGCATTTCGGAAGCTCCATTAATGTGTTCAGAATGTTCTGGTGAGGTCTTATGTTCCTCATGTCCTGTCACGGCATGTCTGTAAGAACATTTGTTTTTATGAACAAATCAGAAAAGATTTCAAAGAAAATCTTGCTTTTTTATGCAAGTTTTGCCTGCTGAGTGTGAAAATGATTGGACATCACAGCAAGCTGAAGCATCAAGAGTGAAACACGATCACAAGATTGAGTCAGACCATGAGCCAACACATCCTCCAAATCCATTAAAACTGCAAAAGTGAACCACTTCACTGTAATCGTTGAGTTTTGTTCAACATGTCAGAAGAATACATCAGCCTGTTGAGATATTCAGTCTGATCATCATCCACAGAGCAATGATGCTAACATGGCTAAAAACACTGAAGCTACTTGACACTTCTGAACAGCGAGCTGAAGTCAAACAATCATTTAAACACAAGCATCTGAATGGTCATATGACTTTTAATTTGTATTAGCAAGCAGTTAAGAAAAAAACAGTTACAGAGCAGTTCTATTTTGTCTGTCTGTGTGTGTGTGTGTGTAGGTATTTTTCTTTCTGAAAACAAGAGCATGTTAGCATTTCAAAATCTGAACAAGAAATCAATAAATCATGCTCTCAGGTTGAAAGAGACACTCCTGATTAAAGACAGGACGATACCTTCATTCTGAATGCGGCAGTTTTTAATGATGAGATTAATAAAGAAACACTAGTAGTCACATGGCAGAAAGAAATACTGACTTTAATCGATGTACTGATTTGGGAATGAGACAGATTCGTGAGTGGACATGACAAAGCAGCACACTGTGAGTCCTGATTGATTAATAACGGATCATCTCTGTGATGATTTGTGGCCAACATGCTGACTGTCTTTTATGGAGCCATATTGACATAAAAAACTGAATAAAATCACGTGAGCTCTGCTTGAAGACAATGAAACACAAATGAAAGACTGCATGTCTTTGCTTTGACCTGTTTTGATGGATTAAGGAGTTACTGCATGTTCAGCACCACTGCTGTTTCTCTGTCACTTTTATTCTTAATTGTGTGGAACTACAGTTCCCATGAAGCTTTGGGGTCTGTAAACAGGAGTTATGAGACTATTGTGCACCCCTGTGATTGTCTTATTGTTGTGTCAGGCCATCACATAACTTTTTGTGTCAGCTGGCAATGATCTAACCTAAAACAACTGTTTATCTATTAATTGTCATGCAGCCTGAGGTAAACCAAATGCAGTAAATATAATATCTATTACTTTAATTCAAACCATGATTATTCCTACAAGTTTGACTTCTGACTGAAGTCTGCAGGTTGAAAGTCAGTGTCTTTATTCTCTGTCACCTGACTTCCTAAATGCTTTTCTGCATGAACACAAACTTCTCCAATAACCACCCAAACAGGCTCCTTCATATATGAACCTCTCTTGTTGATTTCACAGCACCTGCAGCTTCTCTAAAACCTTCAATGATTTCAAGTAAGTATAGATTTTTTCCAACCATGTGACCTCCACTGGTGTCCATTTACCAGAATGTCCGAATGTTGCTTCAAGTGTGAGTTTGACAGACTCATTGAATACAATGGTTCCACTGAATGAAGGTAATGTATTTTGTCACTGTGAGAATTTTTTTGAAGAACTGAATTGAAACAAATGTCAGTCAAGAAACTGATGCAACATTTAGGGTCTTTTCAAATCAGGAAATTGACTTGCAGGTATTTGCTAAGGCCAGTCTGACTATGACACACATTGTTTAACTAGCTGTGAATTTAGAAATAAAAACCTGCAGAGAAACCAAAGCAAAAAACAACAAATCCACAGAAAACAAGCAGCAGAGGTCAACAGTTTCTCTTTTATCAGTGACAGAAAGTCTCAGCTGTTGTTTAAAAACAAAGACAACATCCCAAAACACAAACAGGAGTCTGTCTGTGCTGAATCCTGTTGTGTTTAAGTTCACTTCCATTGTGATTTTTGTGTCACTCGACATGTTTTCAGTCACCGGAGATGATTTTCCAGCTTTCATTCCTTTCACTGCAATTGTGGCAGCAAAGAAAATAACAGATTTACAGAGCCCCTGAAGTCCCAAAAGGTGATTTTTTTTCTTTTCTTTTCTTTTTTTTTTTGACAGGGATTAGCTGCCAACATGTCTGGTTTTGAACAGGTCTGCTACTGCAGATGTTTGCTGCTGTCCATTCTGTTGCACAGTAAGCTGACTCGCAGAAATAACATCTCTTACATGTAGATTTATTAGGACTTAAGTTAAAAAGCTGAAATTTATTGTAAATCATGACTGTGTGAGACACTGAGATCATATGACTGTGACAGAGTCAGTTTGGTAAAAGGATGCAGGACTCTGAATCCATCCTTGTGTTTAGGTAAAAAGTTCCTGTGTCCACAGAAAATAATGAGACGAAGCAAATGTCCATCAGCTGACTGGTCACAACTGTTTGAATATGAAGAGTTCCTGTCGCGACAGAAGAGAAGCAACACGAGCAGAAAATCATTTCACTTTGTCCAAACAGTTTCAGAAGAAACAAAAGAAACAGGTCAAGTGGCAGAATTTCATGTTGTTACATTTAAAACTAACATGTGGACATAAAGTGTTCATGCAAATATTCTGCATCGCTTTGCAGAAACTGCTGAGGAGTTTGGTGCATTTTTATCGTTTGACTGTGGATATCATAAAATCACATCACAAAACATAATTTTGAGTTTATCATAACTTTCATTCAGAAATTAATAACATGATGTTAAATTGCTTTTTTGTTTTACATTTTCTCTTTAAATGTTTTGAAAGTTTCAGTTCAGAAAAAAACAACACAGTTCACCTAGAAATCATCTCTGCTTCTGACACAAGTTTGACAAATATAAATGTAAATATTACGTCTGACAGCAGAGATTCTTTGCAGTTGGATAATGTTCCTGGTACAAGGAGGAATTTTGATAAAAAGAAAATAAAAAAGTTAAAGTTGTGAAATATTTTTGCCTGATAGGCTAAATTTTAAATGAATATTCATCAAATTGAAAAATAAAACAAAAACAAAAAAAAACAATCACACTGGAAATGGTCTTTAATCAAACTGGATCCCCTCAGAGTCGAAGAGCAATTTAACAGTTTCTTCCTTTCCAGCGTCTCATCTTGTTAAAAATTCCCACAATTCCTCACAGCGATACTGCGATCTGATTGGTTAAAAGGTTTTAGGTTCTACAAAATTCCAGAGTCACCTGACAAACAGTTGACCTATCAAGGTCAGTTCAGATGAGTGATGTGACCATGTAAAAACATGGATGCCTCGGTGTGTTTTGGTTGAACAGATGCTGCCATCTGCAAACTGGAAGTCTCCCTTCAGCACAAATGTTCACCTGAGAACTGCTCTCCAGGTGAAGAGGAGCATTTCAAACATATTCCTTCTGTCTGATTAGTGCTTTCCCTCCCTGATTATGAGGCTACCAGTGGTGGTTTTTGGAGAGGTAAGCCATGAGCGCCACGGCCACACCCACGTAGATACCTGTCCCGATGGTGATTGACAGCACGGCGAGGAAGAGAGCACGCCTTGAACTGGAGCTCGCCAGGTAGAAATCCCCTTTAGACACCGCCTTGTTGGTCTGGGTGAGGTGAAGGTGGGGGGAAGAAAAAAAAGAGAGAGGAAGTTAGCTTAGCTGCCAGCTAACAGCTCAGCACAGCCATGATACATTCATGCAACTTTCAGCTTTCGCAAACAAACTCCCTTTAAGTTCAATTAGCTTAAACTGATGCTCAGATGTGACCTCTTCTGACGAAGCCTTAACAGCTGTTTGCCATGACTTTGTTTACACCTCTGTAGCTTTTTGGTAACTTTGCTGTCAAATGGTCCAGATTTTCCAATTCTAAATTTCGTGAACGTGAATACATCATCATACACATTGATAATTTGAGCTAATTTCAAACATCAGTATGCTAACAGGTTAGAGGCTCATTTATGCTCTATGTTAGATACAAATACAAACAAAGCCTTCTATCCCTACTCTGTGTTAATTTTGTCTGTCTATGTATACCAGCAAAACGTAGCAATACTACCAAAATTCGGCGGGACAGTGTCGTGCTGTGTAGCCTACAGTTCAACCAAAACCTGCAAAACACAACACAGCAGATTTTTTAGAAAAATTATGGAACTTTTTAAGGAGAGACTCAGCAAGTTGGTACAGACATACAGACAACTAGCACAGGGACGGACAACTCCAACAGAACAGATGGGAAGAGATCGGACAGTAACGCCCTCTACTGAATGTATTGAACAACATCAATCCCAATGGAAGGTACGCATGGAAGTATATATGTGATGGTAATATAATTTAAAACACAAATCTGTTTTCGTATGTAAAGAGAGCATAAATGAACCTTATCAGTGGAAATGCAGACTGACAGGGCAGGTGAACTGCTTAAACATCTTAGTGTAGCATGTTAGCTAGTGCTAGTTAGTTAATGCTAACATTAACTAGTTAGTTAATGCTAACATTAACTAACTAGCACTAAATAATACAGTATGTAGCTGAGTCTGAAGGTAATGAGTTCATGTATTCCTTTTGTAGCTTTTTTTCTTTTTTTCTCAAATTATCAGTAGAAGTCTGAAACATTTTCCGCTTCTCATCAGTGGAAATGTTGTTTTGTTCCTCAGAAGTCTGTAAATGTACCTTTGAGTTGAGACTATTTTGTCAGTCAGCAGGTGTGAACACTTGTGTCATAGTTTCTGCCCTCTGTGTGATCTCTAAGTCACTATTATTGATCTTCTCTGTTGTTGCGATGACTGCTTCTTGTAAGCAGGTTCCTCCAGTGGCTCCTGAAGGTCGATGATGGAACCAGCAGAAGACACAATAACAAAAGGGGGACTCATTAGCTCTCATAGATCTGATGTGAGTCTGGATCTTAAGTTTAAGTTTTAGTTCAGAGTGCAGCTCAGTGACAGCAGGTAATGAGAACATGAAGGCTGTGATCTGTCTGCAGTTACACAATTCAAGCTTTGTGTTGAAAACTTTTTATCTCATAAAATTACAACAAAACAGCGTGAGCAACAACACAGAACCAGGAAGTTTTTCCTTGCCATTATTGCCGAGTGCTAGCGGTTGGGTGAATTGCTTGGAATTGCTGGGTTCTAATAAACTCAACATATTTCAGCTACAGAGAGTTGTACAGATCTACTCTCAATGCAAGGCTTCTTGAGACAACTTTGTTGTGATGGTGCTATATAAATAAAGTTGACCTGATGTATCTGCAACCACATAATCACCACTCAGCCAATCTTATGACACTAATCATTTTATTAATTAATTAATTAATTAATTAATTGATTGATTTATTTGTTTATTCATTTGGTATGAGAACTCAACAAATCAACCCTTAAACTGTTTGGTCTGGTGTCAATGTGAACAAGGAAATGCTGAAGGACTGTTTGTGTCTGTTCAATGGCGTTGAAGGACCGAAACACAGCAGAAGAAGAAATGAGATTATGAAGCAGAGAAAGAACATTAGAGAGGATATCTGCTCCTTAATCAATTTTGAGTACAGCTGATGTAATCAGGAGGCAAAGTCCTGCTGCCTGATGTCAGTGATCTGTGTCTCTGCAGAGCTGATCACAATATGGAGTCTCACTATAAAACCTCCCTCACAGGCTTCAGAAATGTCCATTAGTGACGTTTTTTCACTGTTTCATCTTATACCCACAAACTTCTGTTCGGAGGCTCTACTCCGTGGCCGCAGGCTTTCAGTCATCAGTCCGACACAGACTCCAGATCAGAGGTGTTCAACCTCAGAGGGACGTGATGGTTAAAGGGACAACACAAAGTTTGTCAGGTGGTGGCACTGTAGCAGTGACACTCAGCTCATAAAAATATAGAACTACTTGAAACCCAGTTACAAGATATAACTTCCTGCTTAAATCCCCAAGAGCCTTCTGGGAACTGTAGTTAACTTTGAGCCTGTGCAGACAGCTGTGAGGGCTCCAGAGTGCAACCATTTTGATTGCACATGTGACCAAAAATATGTGAAGTATAACATTACAACAGTACAAAATTTTCCTTGGTCGCACCAGTGAGCCACACATTTAGTTTATCTGCTTGTGTGTAGCCGGGGTCCCGCCAAGCGCCAAATGTGGGTAAATTTAGGGTTTGGCAGATAAATAAATTGAGGTTGGCCAGTGAAAAAAAGCTACTCACTATCTGTAATGTGCAGTATTAAGGCAAAGCTGCAGCTTTACATAAAAAGCATTTTACAGGCAAAACACAAGTTGACTTTTATTTTGAAGGAGGCTAATTACAGGAAATACAGCGGTTCATTAGCTTGAATACTGTCTGCTATAAACCGCTATCATCCTCAGATACGTGTTTTTTTAAATGCAAAACTACGTATTTTTTAGCATTTGTTTACAGTGGATCAATTTTGAATATTTTCGTGCCATCATTGAAAGTCCTGGAACAAGAATGGAGCTGTTAGATAAGAGTTACAGAGTACAGGTGAGCCAACAAACTCCCCTGTCAATTAAGTTATCAAGTTCTCCATTTGCATCCAAAATATTGTGAAGTGCGTCCTTTTTGCATTTCGCTTTGACAACTAATTCTCCGCCATCATCCTGCTGGTCAACTCTCCTCACTCTTGTCATATTATAAGTGAAACATCACTGTGTCTTCAGCAACTTTGTGCTGTGACTTAGCTGCTGCTGCTGCTGCACAGATGAGGTGGGGTGCCGGTGGGGGTGAGGTGCAATCAGTGTATGACCCACCACCATGTAACACCACCTACATCATTCGCTCAGTCTGCTTTTGATTAGCTTACATGCCAACTCCTTTTTTGTAACTGTGCACACAGCCTAAGTCCATGTTGGCATAGCATTGTGGTGTAAAGTACACACATTGTGTTTAAAAACTGCTATTTATGCTCTTCTGTGTTGCTTCCTGACCAAATAAAACCCCTAATTCTGTGATCTGTTAAATCAATCAATCAGACTTTACTTGTGTGGCACTTTTCATACAAAAAAAAAAAAAAAAAAAACACGAAGCGCTTCAGTCGATTTTGCATGCTAAAAACATGAGGTAATTTTTTTAGTGAAATAATGAACACCTTGGTAAGCAGACAGATACCAGCAAGCCCATATATGACGACTGTCAATAAACGGTATAAGTTTGTCACAGTCTGCAGCATGATCAGTCACTCACTCCCCAGCCAATCACACACACCCTGCTCTGCTCCACTGCAATCAGCCTCAACAACCTGAACCTGTTTACCACAGTATATAAATCCCACTCACCCTTTCTTCTGAGCCAGGTTGTTCCCCTGCGTCATGCATGACTTTCCAGTACTCATTTCTGGACTGACCACCTGTTGCCAACCTTGCCTGCCCCTGACTTTTGCCTCTAACCAATCCTCCGGTAATGTCACAGCCTTCCGTTTCTTGGGCACTAGCTTCGTCTCTTTTACTTGCGCCTTCAGTTTGTTAGTGGCTGTTTGGCGCTCTGTCATTTTGACTTCTCTGTTAAAACCTCTTAACTTGTGTGATGGAAAATCTGATCAGAGGTGAGCTGAGGTAATGAGGGAGTCAGGAGACGAGAAGATGTCTTAAGCAGAAACAGTTTATTGACGGACTTGCATCAATGAGAGTCACCGACAGCATACACTGTGAATCAGGGTCGTGCCACGCCAAATCTGAGGCTGTCCTGTGTGCAAGCCATAATTCAGACCTTTCCTCTTCCCTAGTATCTCTACATGTCTGTCAGTCTGCTGCTACTATCAATAACCTCAACAATCTCCTTCTCAACCTTGGGCAGCCGACATGAGCTGGTGTTGATATGAAAGAGGACTGCATGACACTGGATTGAACCCTGTCCTACCTACTTACAGAGAGGCCTGAAAGAAAGGTTCGGAGAAGGAAATTTCCCTCACAACCTGAAGTCGCCCTGTCATTTGGTTGGAGAAAAGTTTCTGCCTGTTTCCCTGCCTGTGTTAATTCTGCTCCTGTGAAGAGGAGTTCAGTCGTTATCTGCCCCGCTGAGCTTCAGGAAGAATTGAGTGAGCTGATCAAACACACTCCCTGTGAAGCCCAACACTTACCTGAACCTGCTAAGAAAGTAACTCACCTGATCATCCATTTATCCCACTCTGCTGCATGCCCCAAACCGCTGCCCTCATTCCCAGAAGAAAGAAAATGCCATTTTGTTCTGTTGCTTATTTCTGCTAGTTATTACAATAATGGTCAGTGCCAACTTGACTCCCATTTTCACTGTGTTGCATTTGGGTCCAGTATTCAGCCTTTTCATAGCTGTAATATTGTGGTGCCAAAAGGTGCAGCCAAAAATTTTGGGTGCTCATAAATTATGTGCTGGTGCACCCACTGTAATGAAACCATTACGCACACCAGTGCAACCAATGTAAAAAGTTAGTCTGGAGCCCTGGCTGTGTTCAAAACCAATACCTAACACGGAAACAGTGTACTATATAGTGTGTTCACCATTTTGTAGTAGTGTTAGAATTCCAAATAGTTAGTTTATTTCATCTTACAGAGTGTTTAGGTCATGCCCCTCTACCTCCGGGCCATAGGATGTTAATTCGGAAAAAATATGAACTGTAGTCAATGGAGAGGGAAATGTTATTTCTTGATCCTGACTAGCTTGTGCCCTGAATTACACGTGATGGTTCACAATTTAAAAGATATTTTTTCTACGTAGAGTCAAATTTTGTCGTCAAACAGTAAAGTAAAACATTTTTTTTGTGAGACCATTCAGTGAATGCATCTCTCGTCTCGTACACTGTATGTCACCAACACTAACATGGCTGTAACTTTAACACAGTTTCTTTCATTCCTTCAGAACGGGAAATGAATTAAAGAGGTAAAAATCATTACAAGCATGGGCATACTGAGAGCTGCAGCTATGCAAACAGAGTTATCTGCCTCTGTCTGGGATTGTTGTTATGACGTCATTTATGCGACAATTGGTGTATAGTCTTTCTAAATACGTATTTTCAAATTCTTATACTTCACCAGTTGTGTGATGAACTGTGAGTTTCTTGACTTGCAAAATATATATCTTAAATTGACAAACATCATATCTGGGATTGACGGGAACAATTTAAACAAGACAAAAAAATAATGTCTCTTCTCATTGACTACTGTTCATGTTTTTTCAGAAATAAGATCCATGGGGTCCACCGGAAGGGGCGTGACTTTGCCACTCTATAGTGCACTATAAAATACCCACGATGCACAGCAAATTTGAGTGTACATACAATGCACCCTACATTTTACTCCTGTATACCATAATGCAATGCAGTCGTGTATTTCCAAAGGAGAAGTAGCAAGATAGCCATCAGGGTTTTCTTTGTTAGTTAGCATGTTAGCTAACAGAAGTTGGCAAATTAACCACAGACTTATTAGACGGCTGAGGTGAGTTTCCCCTCACCTTTATCTGTGCCGAGAAGCAAAATTTAAGTAGCAAAACATTCAGAGGAATTATATTCTAACATCTTTAGCCACCGATAGCTAAATTAGCCGTTAGCTCATGAGTTTGTGAACTAAATTGATCACAGGTTGTGATCAGCACACAGGACCACAGTTGACAAAACCAAACTTCCACATCATGGAATTTAAACAATTTGGGGGGGATTTCACACTGAAAAAACTACCATGCAACATTAACACAACCTTTATATAGATGGGTTACACAACAGACACCTTGAGGACCAACAAAGGTGTGACCAACAATGGCTTTGTTCCATTAAGTATCAAAGCAAGCCAGTTCGACGAGTGAGCATGCACAGTACCAGAGCTCTGGAACCTTGACAACCTGATAGGTTTCATGATTGACATTTTGAGTTTTCAGCAGGAAAAGCACAGGTGAAATTAATGACATTAATGGTAGCTGCTTCAATTTACATGATGTTGTTTCAGAGCTCTGGTACTGTGCATGCTCACTCATCAATCTGGCTTGCTTTGACACTTAATGGAACGAAGCCATCGTTGGTCACACCTGTGTTGGTCCTCAAGATGTCTGCTGTGAAACCCATCAGTATTTCAATACTGTACTTCTGTGTGCTCAGTTTGTTTACCTGGTGCTGGGTGATAAATGTTAGATGCTCTGATATCTCTAACAGAGATCTCTTGGGTGACTCTGAGTCTCTAAACGAGCTGAATTAACCATGTAAACGATGTTTAACGAGCTCACTGGCAGGAAAGGGCCTGCTGTAATCACTGCTTCACTTCCAGGAAGATTTAATTACTCTTTCAGACCAATCAGAGGTCACACCATTGACATCAGCCAACATGAGCCAGCGGGGGCGTGGCCTCCTGTGACTGGTCCAGTTGAGGACAATGAGGCACTCCCACATTTCTTGCTGAACAAAAAAACAACATCCTTGTTGCTTTGAGTGAGCATGTGTGTACAGCCAGAAAGTTACGTAAAGAGCTCAGAGAGAGTGCTTGTGTCTGTGAGTGAGAGTGTGAAAGAGATTGTGATTGTTTCAGATTGTTTCAGTCTTTTTGCTCTCTAATAGCCTATTTAGGGCAGAACTTTGTTTGAGTCACGTGAACATTCAGGCACCAGGACGTGTGTTGTCACACAGCTGAAGGTCGACAGTGGAACCAGATTTCTGCTGGAAATAGAAATTTTGTTGAGCGAAAGTTAGCGACAGTCCCTGTGATGTTATGTCTTCACGATAAGAAGACAGCATCAGGATACAGCTCAGTGTCAAGGCCAGCTTTTGTCCTTCATACATCTTCAGCACTACACTTTAAAAATTGTGTTAATTTTTTAGAAACCTGTAACTTTATTTAAACAACCAGTCTCTCTTCTGCTGGTCCGCAGGTCATTGTGAGGCATCAGTGTTAAACTGAGACTGCTCCCAATCTGCTCAAAGACCCTAACAGTGCCCTGAGTATCATCATCATTCAAACATTTCACAGTCTCAGAGTATATTGACTGTTTACTCCTGCAGATCTACAGCAGAATCAGAGGCTCATCTCATTTCCTGCCCATGTTTCTCTTCACTTTTATTAGTAGAAACATATTCTGATATGACCTTATCACCAGGGAGTCTGTTTACTGTAAACTGGACTGAACTTTTTCATGCAAGTGATCATTAAATTAACTGAAACTTACTGAGCAAGAGCTGTTTTACAGTCTGAAGTTGTGATTCTCCTGCCAAATCTTTTGACCTTTGACCTCAGAGCATATGGAAAATAGAGATGATAACCATGTTATAATGTGTCGGAGGTGAACTGCTCCTTTAACGACTCCCCTCCTCCGGTTTTATCCTTCTCCTCCTCCTCCTCCTCCTCCTCCTCCTCCTCCTCCTCCTCCTTTTCCTCCTGCTGCTGCTTTAGAGCTCTGTCATTCAGTGATGGATTTCAGTGTGGGAAGCGTTGCTGTTGGCAACCAGCCCTTTTTCATTTAAAGCTGTAGGTTTTGGCTGCCATGGAAACCACATCCATAACACATGCAGCCAACCAGCTACCATCACACAACAAGACTGTAAACCATCTCAGCCTGAGCATTTCTCCCACTTACTGCACCTTCACTCACCACAACAAACGGCAAGTTTAGCAACATGAGAGCAGACAGAGTCCTTGAAGAGACACAAAATCTAATAACTAGAGAGTCAAACGCCTGCTCCGGTCAACAGATGAGCAGTGATGCAATCCAGCAAACTGCTTTCTTTTGTGTTTTTAATTGTTAACAGCTCTTTTTCCTCTTTTTGTAACTGACAGTGAGGAAGGAGCTCATATCTGCGTCGATTATTTACGTCATTTTTGAATTGTATTAAGAGAACTGTCTTTAAAACATCATTCAAATCGATAAAGTTCAAAAATAATGAGAGAATTAATAACCCAGCATTGGACTCTCATAGAAATGTAGAATAACAACTCTGACATACACACACACAGAACGTGGTCGTCCTCCTGCAACTGACTGCAGATCAGTTATATAAGCTCTATTGCATCAGTGTGTGTAGGAGCAGCATTGATGTTCCAAAAACAGGAAGAGACGAAGAAGAAGATGCAGCAGAACAGTTCAGCTGTAGTCTGTGCACACACACACACATACACACAGTACATCAGCTAGTACACCTACTGGTAGCTAAGGTGTGTTAGTTCAGGTGAGGTTGGGTGGGCGTGTCCTCACCTCGTGTGACAGGTAGAAAGCAGCGATGCCAAGCGGCCAGAAGCAGCACAGCATGGAGAAGACACTGAGGCCCAGGTGATCTCTGGGAGGCATCAACAGGAAGGTATCCTCACTCTCTGATTCGCTGGAATAATTGCTCTGATGACACACACACACATATAGGTGAGTTCAATGACCGTCTGCCTGTTGAACTTGTGGTTTAACTCCCCTCTATTCATCTTCATCACCATCATGTGACTCATGGTCTTTTTTATGAGGTATTTTTGGTGTTTTGTGGAGAGTTTTGGAAAGCTTGGTGCATCGCTCAGCGTGTTCTCAGTGTTTATCATTTAGTTTAGAAACATGAATGATGCGTTGATCACTTTATGCTCCAGTGTCCTCTGAAGGAAAGCTAAGGCTTTGTTCTATCAGTCAGTTGCTGCACATCACTGCTACAAGAGGAAAAGTTCAAATTTGAGTTATCTTATTGCTGAGTTTGACTCTCCTAAGCCATGAAAACACACAGCAGACAGCTCAGAGGAAAAGCACGGAGTCAGTGACAAAGCTCTTATCGTAAAGCTATGCAGTTTTATGGTTCACGGAGGTTCACCTGTGTGAAGCTCAGTGTGCAGGGAAAGCAGGTTAGCACACTCCTGCAGTAATCCCTCCCTCTCTCTCTGGCATTAGAGGCACAGAGCAGATTAAAAATGGACTTTACTGAGACAAAATCACAGCGTTTCCAGCTAATCGTCTTTAAAGCGATTGGCTGTTAGGCGGCCAAATGTGTCATTCAGAGAGCTGCAGCTCACTAATCTCATTCTGCTGGAGACTCACTGACTCACAACTGGAGGGATGGAGGGATGTCAGAGTGCTCAATTAGATGGATTATAAAACACACTTCCTCTGAAAAAAAGGGTCAAAAAACCAACCAAACACACCGTGCTGCAAAAACTCCACCCAACAACACTGAAATCAGGACTTTTACTCCGATTACTTCAGGGACAGTTTATGCTCAAATATAACATTTCAAATGTAGAACTTTCACTTTGAATGTCTATCTCTCTTTCCTCTCCTCTTCCTCCTCCTCCTCCTCTCTACATTCTCTGCAGATCCTCCCTCTCAGCTCTTTGATAAAGCAGGTCCACATCAGAATTCCAAAGGTGTTCTTTGCTGATTGAAGCTAAACAGGAGACACAGACTGAAGAGGAGGATGAGTGTTGAAAGATGGAGGAGAGAAAGTGGAGATGGAGGGATGGTGCAGGGTTGAGGAGCAGAAGTGGACAACAAAGAGTGGACTGTTGGAGAATTGGAGCGTGAAGGTTGGAGGAGGGAAGCCAACAATGAAGGACAGAAAAAGAAAGTGGAGGATGAAGGATGGAGGCGGGCCTGATTGGGGCTGAACTTGTTAGTTTCTGTGTTTACGTCAAAGCAGTCACAGCAGCATCTAGTGTACATTTACAAAACTGCAGCTGAATTCACTGCTGCATCTCTTTTTGCACCTGCAGAGGGCACTATTACATATAATAGTTATATAATAATGTCCCCCTTTTCTCCAGAATGTTGAACTGATCATAATTTAATGATGACATGACAGATGAACATTAATCAAACATAAAATTATCACCTCCAGCTCCTGGAACTCATCGTCGTCATCAATGTCGTACGAAAGTGTATGAATCTTCGCTTCCTCTCCAGGAAAGTCCAGAAAATTCCTATCAGCAAACAGCAGTGCTTCCTTTGTGGAGGAGGAGGAGGCAGCAGCAGCTGAGGAGGAAGAGACGTCTGGACCAAGTCCCTCGATGAAGGTGGTTTCACAGCAGTCCCCTCCTCCGGCCTCCCCCCACGCCCGCAGCATGTTCTCTGGGCACAGGAGGACACCAGGAGCCGGCCTAAGATGGGGGTCAGACACCGTCTGGTGGGGGAGGAGAGCACTTGGGTTCAGGACTTGAGGACCTCCACCTCCCCCTCCGCTGCTCCTGTCCTGCTTAAGGGGTGCATTCACCACTACATGACCCTGATACTGAGGAGCTGAGTACACAAACAGCAGCGCCTCCCGAGGCTCTGCCCCCAATCTGTGAGTGTTGATGAGACCATTTCTACAGGTGTGTTCTCCTCCTCTTCCTCCTCCTCCTCCTCCTCCTCCTCCTCCTTCTCCTCTTCCTCTCGATGAGGCCCTCCCCACTTTGTAGGAGGTTTCCACCTCTTCTCCTCGGTTTTCCTCCTCTCCTCCCTCCATCCCTCCTTAGAGGTGTCTCAGAGGGGTCAGAGGTCAGAGGTCAGGCATGGCGGCTGAACCCTCCTGAGAACAGAGACAGTTCGACTGAATACACACATGAACAGATTCACCCAGAGTTCAGTCAAGTTCTGTGTTCACATTCTTGCTGTGTTTAAATGCTTGTCGAGCGTTAACGTTCTCGCCAAGTGTTCTTGTCCTTGTTGCTAATCATGTGTTCATCATGTGTTTACGGTCTCTCTGTATGTCAATGTGCTCGCCATGTGTTCACAGTAAGAAACCCTCAGTAACTTAATTTGCTCACAGAACAACAGAGGAGTCGTTCAGGTTCCTTTCAGTCACAAAATGAGGAACAACGACAGCATGGAGGAAACAATGCATTAAAGAAGATGAAACACACCTGGATCACAGCAGACGCCGTGAAAGCGTGGTGCGTTCAGGAACACAAAGATCGAAAGTTATTGTGATTGATGATCTGTGTGGAGATCAGACGTTTTCCGTAATGTTTCTGTCGCAATTTAAATCGTGATACCAAAAAAACGGACGCTTTGCTGCCTTTTCATGTTGATTCTTTGCCATAAGTTTTATGTTACTGGTGAAAACAGTCATTTCATTCACTGAGCTGCTCAGATGCATCTTTTAAGGTGGAACATTTTCTTACATGTTATTCAATGAATGAGTTACACCATGAATTAACAGCCCAAGTTAAATGTCAATATGACAGTTTGATGAGGTTTTCAGAGGATGTATTTTTCATAAATACATATTGTACATGTATGGTGGTGAAATGTCTTAACATCAACAATACTTAATTTGTGTTTGTCTCTCTTTCGTGATGACTTACGCTTTAACGATTGGATCTTCAAAAACTGTTCTGAAGTGAATCACACCATTTCAAATCGACATGTACCGCTCAGTGGAAACAAGGCTTTAAAAACAGCCTTTTGCCTGCTTGCAGTCAAGGGACTGTAGCGTGTGTAGCTCCATCCTCTTGGGACCTTGCCACTTGGTACCCCAATGAAAGGGTGACCAACATAGGTACAGCAAAAAAAACTGCTGATTTAAGTGAAGGATTTCATGTTAAGAGGGTTTGTGATGGAATGATATGTGGCTGAAGAGGGAAAACAGGCCGATGATGAAACAGGAGTGAAGGCACAACAGGATGTTAATGAATGTAAAGTTAATGAACACATCTGACTTCAGAATGTCTTTTTTATTTTGGAAGAAGAATTTGCATTCTTTGTCAGAGACACAACCTGTTTTATGTTCATGAGTCCATGAGGCAAAAAAGACTCGCAGGTTCACATTTACATGTGATGTCAGACACATGAAGAAAAAAGGAAATTTCATCACAAAGTTTAAACTGAGGAGGAAAAAAATGACAGAAACAGGCTGATCGAAACACACATCAAACCCTCACTAAACAAACTGTTTTGGATCCATGAGACCACGCCCAGGAGGCTCAATGAAAGACACCAAATGAGACCTGATGCCGATGTCATTAATGATTTCAGCTGGACTCTGAAAACTAAAATTAAGGAACATGTGTTAATGTGAAGTCACATTCACGGGTAAACAGGTTCACTGGTGCCATGTAAAAGCATCACTGTCGTTCATTGTGTGTTCAGTTTTTATTTTCTCAGCAAAGGACTCAAAACTACCTGAACGTGTCTCTGACATCAGCAGGAAGCATGTTTGTCTTCAGCAGATAAAAACTGGTTTACATGATGTCTTCAGACTCAGTCTGATAAATGTTGTGCACGTTTTAAATCACCATCAGCCATGCAACCAACCAATCAGGTGACACAACTGATATTAATCAGCTGTAAAACACTGAAGTCCATCAGATTTCATATCTTGAGGCTCCTCTTTAGTTTTACTCCCTGTTATTGATGTTCCTGTAATTAATCATGCTGATGATATCAACATAAGGTGCCATCAGAACAGGTTGATCCGTGGGATGTTCTACAGTCACATCATTTGTGAGATTTTCCTGATCTAATCAATAATATTTTATGAGGTTGACAAGTTGACTTTAAGGGTGTTGTCAGAATGGCGCTATTTGTTTAGATGTTGCTGCTGAATTGTTTGTTTAATGTCTAAAAGACTCTCAGTAATACATCAAACAATCCACACACATCAGTAATAAAGCTGAGCTTCAACGCAGCCTGACACCCCCCACCCCGCCCCCTAACAAAAAATAAAAACAACAACAACACACACTCACACACACAAATACACATCTACACTAATATGTATGTAGTAAAATGGCTGTAAACCTGAATACCGACAGTGCCACTGGCTCTGACGTCACCCTGGTGGTGCTATGTCGTTTGATCAAGACAGGACAACACGCACGCACGCGCGTACACACTAACCTCCCAAGGTGAGACACGAGACCTGCATCCATCTGTCCAACCAATACATCCAGGCTGCACACCGACCCCTCCTCTGTCCTCCAGCCGCCCTCCTGGCGCTCTGAGCGGTCGTGCGAAGTCAGGGGAGTCCCGGTGTGAAGGTGCGGTGAGCTGAGAGAGAAGGGAGGCAGGCGGGCAGGTGTCCGTCTGGTCGGGGGATGATTCTTCTGCAGAGAAGAGATGAGGAGGAAGAGGAGGAGGAGAATGTGGAGAGAGAGAGAGAGAGAGAGAGAGAGAGAGAGAGAGAGAGAGCATCGGTTACATGACGGAAGGCATGTACGAAGAATACAGAGGAGATGACAGGGATGTGCGTGTGTGTGTGTGTGTGTTTGTGTGCATGGTGAATAGCAGCAGAGATTTTCTCCCCATGGTCCTAGAGCTAATCGTACTTCTCTTCGTCCAGTCAGTCCGTCGGTGTGACGTCACACCGGTGTGCAGGAGCATTGATTGGCAGCTTCACCCCCCCCCCCCGGGGG
>JAQLOL010015337.1:0-26140 GCA_029783665.1 Naso thynnoides
GTGAAGAACTCAACATTGAGGAATTCTGCACAGATGCTCATTCACAGATATCAGCCCTCTTCAGTAAGCTTATTATTGTATTTTGCTGTAGGAGATTGTTTCAGCAATCCAAGTCTGTGCATAGAGTCCCACACCACAATCATCACTTTAATTATTATGAATGGACAATGATTTGGATTATGACCTGGCATATATCCTCTATGACTTTTTTGTCCTACAGACAACAAAGGGAAATATAAAGATTGTGGCGTCCGACACACCCTGGACATGTGGCATGGGTCCAAAAGTTTGGGGAAAAGAATTCATGCAGTAAGTTCCTAATCTCTCTGTAGATAGATGTAGCTGGATTTTTAATAAATCATCTACATCAATTCTCTTCTCATAAACCTATTTGACATCCCAACAATGTATTTGTGCTACAATGTCAAGGCAGAACAGCAAAGGAGTAAGGATATCTGCAACCACTTCTGGTATTGCTGCAAGACTGCAGATACATATGAAGACTTCTTCGTAGGTATTACTGAAATTCATCTATCTAGGCCAGACTCTATTGCTGAATAGTTACTGGGCAAAATTGGCTTCTATTCTGATTGACCCCATTATTCACAACACGTGCAATTTTTTTTCCATAGGACAGGTGGGCTGGACTACTTCACCATGTGACAGGAGAACATGCGTGGGCCCTTGGTGCCTGTCAGCATGGTCCCTTGGTGGAGGACAGAGAGAAGGAGTGGATCCAGAAGTAGTTCTTGATGCATGCTGGCTAAAGAGCGTACACAGATATCTACATTTTAGGTATGTCGGCATAGGTCTATGTTCAACTTACTGTTTTCCCCTATGCAAATATTTCACTGTACTTCGGAATTTGCCTTTCTATGTCTTCATTTGTATTATCAGAGTATAAAGCAATTGTATCTTTCCTCTGTGCTCTCTGGTCAACTGCAGAGTTGGAATCCTTCCACAATCACATTCTAATGTATGTCAGCAAACGCTTCTGCTTTTCGCCGCCTGTGTACGCTGCTCGAGTCATGCTGGCTGGCCTTGACTACAACCACCACATTGACAGACCAGCCAAGAGAAGGGCTGATGGCTCTATTCAGTATGTTTAATTTTATGTGGAAAAACGAAATACTGTACATTATAAGGTAATATGAATGTATCACCAAGCTTATAATCTTTTCTCTTATGGCAGATACGTTAAAGTGTACAATAAAAAGTCCAGGAAGTGGAGCCTTTACACACTAAAGGTGGAAAAGGACTACAGTTACATTGTAGACCTCCAAAGTGCGATTCTGCAGCGCAGGTTGTCCCTTACTGGGGGTTTGCCACGGACAGCAAGAAACAGGCCTGATGATCCCCGTCAGGTGTCCCAGCCCCATCAACACAGGAGCTTTTGCAGAGTCAACTCAGCAGAGGGCTAGGTGAGTTTTCTTACAATATTGTAGCTTGATCATGAAGTGCTAACATATGTGCAAAAGGTAATTTAAACAATCCATATCATAATTTATGATCTAAAATAGTTATCTAAACAAAGCCAAGGATAAACCACTTAGAGAACTGTCATGTTTGTTACTGTGTGAAATGGAAACAAAGTTGTAAATGTTGTCATTCATTGTGTGTCTCTGAAATGCAGTAATTATTGTCAGATGTGTAATTGTGATATTCTTCCGAAAGGTACATCACTGCCAAAGCACTAGATTGCCACAGCTGACAATGACGCCTCATGCAAAGCCTGACCTGTCAGCCATCCCTGGACACGCCTTTTCTTATGTATAAATACAGATTGTGTATGACACTCAGTGGTGGCAAAAGTACAGATACTTGCGTGAAAAAGTATTTATGTTAGGTCTATTTTGTATTTTTTTAAAAATAAAACAATAAAAAGTGTTATACCACATTTGTTGGCATTATTCATTTAGAATGTAAGGAGGTGAGAAATGTAATAGTTTGTTTATGCTGAAATAGTAAAGGAAAGGCATTTATCATTTTCTAATTTCTATTCAAACATGACAAAATATAAATAACAATACAAAAACTGAACTTTGGACTATACAGACTGTACACCTCAGTTCAAATTTTACAGTAATATGTAAAGCAGTACACAGTAAAAAAATGCAGGGCTCAAGAGTGAATGCTATTTATTGCACTGTGCTTACACCCTACTAGGAATGAAAACTGTGTACTGTCCGTGTGGATCTGAGTAGCGGTCTGTTATTTTCCAAACACAGCAATGAGGAATTACTACTCTGTGCCCAGCTCCCAGTGCCCCATATTGCCACACAACATGCTGCATGGCGGAATTGTTTATTGCTTTCCCCTGGGTCAGGAAGATCCTCCACAGCCCGGACATCATTCCAGATCCTTCAGGCAAGTCGCAAGACCCCCTCCTGCAAAATGTATAGTTCCAGGTGAGGCAGCATGGAAATGCAGGAGTTCTTTCTACATCTGTGGGCATCTCACGGCAGTTTCGGCACACACACCAAGTGGGTTGACCCGGAGCTGGAGGGCCTGGTGGAGGAGCATCTCCTGATGTTGACATGTGGAGGAGATCAAACATGAGGCTTTGGTCCCTTGTCAGGCAGATCTGCAGCAACTGATGGGATTCTTCCAAGCTCAGTGTATGAATTCTGGCCCGTAAAACAATAGTTCATCAAGAAGATTAGACTTTTTTGAGAGAGCTTTATTGTCCTCTAAGAGGAATTTTGTGTCCACAGTACATGCCATCATCAGGTCATCATTTATAGTTATTGGTGATGTTGAGGTCCGAAAAATATGAAATAAAAATAAAAATGCTATTTTAGATAGACTACCTGCTAATCTGCAATTTTTTGAGCTTGCAGATTCTCCACTCGCAGAATGTCCTCATGTCCAAGTTGTTCTCCGGTCGCAGTCCGGCTTGCTCCCCGTCCTCTACCTGGAGTTCCTTGGCTTCTACCTGGTGCACCCCCTCTCGCACGGCCTCCTCTTGCTTGGCCACCTCTTGCTTGAGCACGACCTCGAGCCTGTCCCCTTTGACCTGAAGATATGCTTGGCTCCGGACTGTAGGTAGGATCAGAGCCAATGCTGCCGTCGTGGAAGCTCTAGCAAGCCAAAAAACGAAGATATATAAAAACACAAAATTCTCGTTTGTCAGCGATGGTAACAGAAAGAAAATGTTACATTGTTACAATGTAATTTAGATTTTTTAAATTTGAGAGTTTATATAACACAAAACGTGTAAGGTTAGTATTGCTAAACATAACATGCTAGCTTGAAAGCTGTGAGTACTAACAATAGCCAACAATAATATAGTTTACTTACAGGTGAATGAGACATGAGGTAATTTGGTTGATGTCCAAAATGTGCTGAAATGGCTGAGTCGACTCTCCTCTGCCCTGCTGAGTCCTACTATGCGATGTGCTTTCATGTTTGTGGGGGCTTGGCTTTGGATGGAGCACTGGCAGGAGGTGATACTTTCAAATTTTGCTAGCTCTCCAACATCACCGACTATAAATTTAACTATGTGTGGCCAATATCCGTAATGGGACTGCATAAAACCATGCCATTTCATGCAGTGCATCCTGTATTGTGAGCTTGATGTACATGAATGTTGACATCAGCACATATTAGGTCCTCTCATCGCTTTTTTCATTATTTTAAAACAGCATAGACCTGGATAGCTACAGCTTATATGAGTTCACACCTAAACCAAACCACTTTCTCTGTGGTGAAATGGAGTCCTGTAGTGGTATGGCTCTCAAAACCATTAGGCTAGCAGTAACGTTACTGAACATTACTGGTAACAGCATTTTAGCTAAAGTAATACATTGAGTCGTTCTTTTTGATTTGTTGTTACTCTTTATTTTGTGTGACAAAATGAATACAACTGAACGAGATAAGTAATATTCCTGGAAAGTCATGCAAAATCACTTTACCTTATCGGATGTCATCGTTGTTTTCTGCAAAGTTGTGCAAGGATCTGAGAAGTAGTGGAGGAGGTGTGTCACGGTGTCTGAGGGGTATTTACTATTACACTCAGAAACTGTAGGGGTGCTGGTCAGTCAAAAAATATAACAAATCGTAATGTATTAGTTTAAGGGGATTTTAGGTTGGTTTTTTTATATTATTTTTTCTTCACAAAATTACATCAGAAAATTTATTGGTGTATTTTACATTTGTTCTGAAACCCCAAAAGAGTAGAGACTTCCAAAAAAAAGCATAAAAGCAGGCATGTATTTATGCTCACAAAGAGCATTTTGTTCTATTTTTGTTTCTATTTTAAAAACATTTTATTTTATCTGTTGCTATACTTCTTTCATTTATCATTTATGTGGTGTTTTATCTCAAAGACAAAGGATCTGTTCAAGTGAAATCCACTATTTAATCTAACAGTTCTGTCAAATCAAAATGTAGCTTTAGACTTTGTATTGAGACATTAAAAAAGTAGTCTCTGTAAATAAGAGTTTACAATTAACTATATACGACGGATCCTTTGTGTGAACATGTGAGTGTCACTGCTCTGGTGTCTAAAATCTAAAATTTGGAGTGGTAGAAAAATGAAACGATTGCGTATAGCCAAAGAGCAAATTAAAACCCAACTCTGCAACAACCAGCTCCACTGAACATAGCAGTATGTTAGAATTTGTTTAAGTGTTCCATCTCTCAACATTCTGTCATCAATATTATTGTGTATTCAGTGAAAACGCTCTGATAGGCCCACCTCACACTATAAGGAGGTGCTTAGCTGCAATTACTTTACTTTGGAGTTGATGGGGACCAAAACACTTTGGATTGTGCGCATACAGATGGCTTATGTTATGGGTCCCAAGGATAGAGGACCCCAATAGCAAATATAGTGCCTGTATGAAGCAGGTGAAACAGAAGAGTGTAGACACAGTCTGTGTTGTTTTCTTCCCAGATTGCATCAGAAAAAAACAGGGGGAGACGCCACCCCCTTTACCTGTCCCCAGAGCAACTCATCCCAGCACAGAAGTTCCACCCCTCCGACTTTTAACATAAATGTGACATAAGCACCCAAATTATTCAACTGAGGCCATAAATAAATAAAAATAAGAAAATAAAGTACTTTTTAGTTCTTAAATCTTAATTGTGGTTGACCTATTTTTGGGACTACCACACTTATAAACTGATAGAATTTATGTATCAAATGGTAATAAAACTTTGCTCATTTACATTTATTTGAGTTCTTGAGTTTACGCAGATGTTAATTTTTCTTTTGCTGTATTGCTGAAAAAAGTCTGGCAAATACAGTACTGCACCTTGAAAATTATTTCATCCTTATCACCACAGAAAGTGCTGTTTTCACTTTTTGACAATTGAAATAATTACATTATTCTGAATAGATGATTTTAATATTTTTGATAAGTTCCCCAAAGCAACAGACCACATCTCATTCAACACACACACACACCTTAACACACAGTTTTCACAATTTTCCCTCTACTTAATCTCTGTTCCATCCTCTCTATGCCTGGAGTGTTATTTTATGAGAAGAGATGAAGAAGAGGGGAATGAACAGGAGATAAATCAAGGTGGAAGCGGATGAAGGCAAGAGGGACATTGGTATGGGGTCAGAACAGTCTTTAAATAAATAAATGCACACAGAAGGATTCAGTTTTGGGATTTATATGTAAATGATTTTCTCCACAAAAATTATTTTTCATTCTACATAAATTTAAATAATAAACACATAAATTAACAAGGTTCACTAAGTATTTCTGATGCACACCAATATTTCTTGTTTCAAATTTATAGACTGGAAATCCACAAATGTATGTATTTAAGAGAATTTGCAAATTTCTTTGAAAAAATATGGATATTGTGACATTTATACACAGACTGCTGAATCTGCACTCACAAACTGTAATGCTCAATGCTTACCAAAGGCTAATTTATTTGGTTGCTTAGCGAGCTCTAACAAACAATGTATGGCGAGCACCCACATACATGGCTTGTTAGGCGAACAGAGCTTAAATGTCTGAATTAAAATTGTCACTATTAGCAACACAACATGTACTCTGTTAACACAATAACCTTCAAAATCAAAGGAATAAAATCTTAATATGGCCCCTTTTTCTGTAAAACATAATGTTAAGTGACTATCTAAACCAACCAGCTGTTGGATTAGATAAACTGTTGCTGTCTTGATCTTTTGACATCATCCTTGCAGACCTGTGCATGACAGCAGAGTAGGTCCAAAGAAAGTGGGACACTAACTGGCATGTATTTTTTATGTGAATGTAAGAGTCTCTCCCTCCACCAGCGTGTGATGACAGTCTCTGTGGGTTTTTGTTTGTTTGTTTGTTTTATTGTTTTCTGTAGTGATGAAGAAAATGTCTTGAAATGACGACAAAGTGACATCTGGGAGTTTCCAACACCATCCGGTGTGAACCCTTGATCTTGTCTTGTTTAAATTATGTCTTAGGGCATCCAGTGCATTACTGGTTCATGCCAGTGGGTTGCTTCCTTTTGTTGCCATCTTCCTTATTTGACTCCTAGTCAAATAAGAAAGACACCCCTCCCACCAACCCCACCACTACCAGGGCCAACACCCCTGTGTATGTGTTTGTGTGTGAATGACAGACAGAGAAGAACATAATGATTGATGTGAATTGCAGTCTTCTAAAAATGTGCATGACTTGACTCTCTCCAGTAAGTCTTGATCTGGTCTGTACAATGTAAATAAACTGAAATGACCTGAAATGACACCGTTTGACCAGATGACAACAGGTAAAAGAGAGAGTAGAATAAGGATGGTGTGGGGTGCGTGTATATGAAGGGGGAGGCACACCGATGCTTGTGAGGAAGAGGTAGTGGTGTGCTTGAGGACTGTCTTTATGTTGTAAAACTCAAGTTAAGCTTTTAAACTAAAAACTAAGCATTTTCTCCTGTTCCACACCAGAGTGCCTGAAGTTCTTCCTTTTTCCCCACATCAGTGCTTTCTTGATCAGTTTTTCAAAAACACCATGTATAAGGTGCTCCACTATGAATATCTTAAAGTTCTTTGTGACAAATAAATAACTAAACAAAATTATATAATGCTCATCTTCCCTTCCTGACCTCCTGCTGTGGGGCAGCCTGGAAATATTAAAAACAGTTTAACTGGATAGCTAATGTTGAAGGAAATAATCGTGTCCAGTTTAGGGTTTTGCTATGATGGTGTGAGCTTTATTGAAGTCTGCCGCCAAATTGGTGAGCAGACTGACAAGAGCAGGTCTGTGTATGTGAGCTGACCCAGAGCAAGTGAAATACAGGTATTTATACACTATGAAGGAATGAAACAAAAGAACAGAGCCAGGGAGGGGCATCTACTTGATCGGACTAAAGAAACAGAAGGTAGTATGGGGCATTAGCATTCAGACACTCAGGGGAGACAGGATCAAGGAGTCAGATTAGGAGGGGGACAGGAATGGGAGGTACACCTTGTTGGGTTGAAGGCTCAAGACGTCATTTGATTACAACCAGATAAAGGGTTCATACCAGTAGGCTAGGGTTTCTAGATGACAACTCAATTACCATTTTAAGACATTTCTTCATCTCTGTTCACACTGGTTACCTGTTATACCGCTCTTCGGTCTGAACCAGAGCATGTGAGCAAAGTGAGCTTTTTATTACCCTGCTCAGAGCTGCTGCAGGCCGCTCACCCTGCTCAACTCAAATCCCCCACCGCTTGCTCCAGAAAAGGAAAAAAAATAGTCCAGAATGAATCTGTTCTGACTGAAACAAAGTCACCACATTCTTGTTCTACACTATTGTCATCTGTTAGTTTTACAGGAATGGTACAAATATTCCTGTAAAACTAAAATCACAAGACAGGCTACTTTATAAAAACTCCATCGTGGAGCTCTCTACATCAGATTTTTGAAAGAAAATAGTGCAAGTAGCTGAGCAAATAACAATACACAGATGCATTCTTGAGATAGCTCTTCAGACAAATGCCAGATTTAAATTAATTTAATTTGGAGAGATGTAGACCAAGAATTTTTTTTATTTTGCAAAACAAATGGGCAGCATTTTTGATCCTCTGATCCACTCAGTTCACATGAATAACAACCATCTGATCACTGAAATGTCAGACATGGTTGAGCAGCGTGGACTTAATGTAAACTGAAATAATAGCTCACTGCCTCTGCTTCCCCTATGTAATACTTTGAGATTAATAAGTAACCAGAGCCTGTTATTATTATTATTATTATTATTATTATTATTATTATTAATAATCATTCAGACAAATAAAAAGGGCATAAGGTTGCTATTTTATATTTTCAAGAATACAGTGGGAGGGAACCGAGGAAACAAATTAAGATTATAGCTGCTGCACAGCGGTGGGTCGGGTCTGGGCATTTTTAGGCAATTCTGAGCAACAAGCAGAAGAATAGTCATCATAGATAGTCATAGAATAGACATCAAGGAAGTTGATATTACAATCTGCATTTAACATCAGCTGAGTCATTTTGCAAGTTGCATCATCTGGAAATTGTATTGCAGCGATTGAAAAGTAAAAGTGGTTAAGAATGATTGAATTGCTTCATAAGTAAATGACTGTTGTTTAAAATACATTCTTGTGTTGATTCTGATGTGTATTCGTCAAACATCATCTACCATGACTCTAAAACTTTATACATTTGTTTCTCAAAGACACTTTTGATGTGTCATACTCACCCCCCTTGTTGGGTCTTGAACCTACAACCTTTGGCACCAGGAACCAGCTCCTAACTCACTGAGCTAATTGTGTGGAAGTGAGGCTGCAGTTGTTGAGGCAGATTTCAAAAATGGTCAAAATGTTACAAATTCTAATATCTAAACAAAAATCTGATAATACATAAATTGCATATAGACAGCATGGACATGTTGGTGATTTGCTTTCAACGATAAGTGTTTTGCTTCATAAGAGAAAATGTGATGTTTAAAAATGCCACTCTTACATTGACTCCAGTTGTAGAAGAATTCAAAATGTTCTAGAAAATTCAGTTTTTGAGATAAAATTATGATATTTGCCAAACTTTATCAACCATGACTCCAAAATATTCTCAATTTTTTTAAGGAAAATCGAAAATGTATTCAGCAAGAATTGGATGGTATATGTTTACAGTACTGTTTACAGTCAAACGTTTTCATGCACTGTAGGCTCAATTTTTCCAAATATCAAAAATCAAAGAAACAAATTTTGTAGAGGAAAGTCTGATGATGCTCTCCAGCAAGTTTGGTGACAATTGAGCAAAAATTGTGGGAGTAGATACATTTTATAAGTTTTACAGTTTTTGAAAAAAACAGAGTGATGGACTTCATAATTTTTAATGAGTCTAAGTGGACAAAAGTTTCAGCAGTATCTGGGCTACATTGTGGTGAAGTTTCAAAACTACAGCATGTACTGTTGCTTTGGTAGGAATTTTTTAAAGTTTTTAAATTTAAACGTTTATTGTGTCCCCCATGTCCTTGGAGTTGAGTAAATGTGGCATGGGGTCGGACATTTCTGTAAAGTTTGGTGAGTTTTTGCCCATGGGAAGTATGATTTCCTCGGAAGAAGAAGAAGAAGAAGAAGAAGAAGAAGAAGAAGAAGAAGAAGAAAGAAGAATTCTTACGATCACAATAGGGTCCTTGGCCCGGACCCTAATGAACATTTGCATGTGAATGTGTAAGATTGTAGCAAGAGGCTAATTTCCATCTAGTCCCATTGACAGGCTGATGTCGAGTAAAAAAAATCAAAAACAGCAATAGTAGTATTGAAATTTATTTTGAACATTCAAAAGGAACATGAACAGAAATCAAAAGGGTCATACAGAAAATTGTGACATAACACATAACAGAAAGTATGATGCAATACAGGACTGTCAACCACTTGATAATTTTGTTTACACATCCGAAAAGGAGTGGGAGGAAGTACACACTTGTTTAATGACTAATTAATTTGATCTTACAATTTTCTTACTAAGTTTCATTAAACATATATATACGCATACACACATATACATACACATGTTTTATTATGTTTATTTTTATATATAATTTCATGACTTGTACATCTAAATTTATTAAAAATATATATCTGACTTTATGATTATATTTCAAATACATAAACAATTGTGAGCGCAATATAAATAAGTTATTTAATATAAACAAATTATACAACATGTGACATACAATATATGTTCATGCATATTTCTTTCAAGGGTTTAGAAATTTACATCCACATAACAAAAGACGCGTACCTCCGTATTTGCACTATAATTTAGGTGAAAAACAGCAGGTAAACTGAAAAGAATACCACATTAAATAAATAGACAGACAGTAAACACCTGGTGTCAGTCAAACACCTCAATCTGTGTACCTCATAAAATTTCATCTCATAGTACCTCTTTTGTTCATATGCACACCAACAGTTCTGAATTTAAGTAATCCCCAAGTCATGGGGACCATAGCCATTTTGGTGCTGAGTGCTAAAGTGCTTAAGTGCCAAGGTATTAAAGTGCTAGTGTCATTGCACATCGCTCATGTTAAAGTGTTAATTATATTGCACATTGCCCTATTGCACAAGTTTGTAAAGTGCTAGTGTAGATTGTAGATTGTAGATTGCACAATTCCCATTTGCACATATTTTGCACATACAGATGTGTGTGTATGCAGGTATTATTGCACTGGATAAGCATACATAGATGAATTTATGTACACACTATTGCACAGTATTATATACATAGGTGTATGTATGTATGCATACAAAGTCACAGACTTGGTTTGTCATCATCCACATCCCCAAATTGCACCTTAACAAGTAGGCCCACACATACACAATACAAAATACAAGATACAGTCAATACATTCAACAGATTTTAAGTAAAGTTGTTTGATTTGACTTGGTTTGATTTAATTATATTCTTGGAAAAAGAAGCTCTAGATCTGCAACACGATTTCATTGAAATAATGCCATACGAGCCATATGAAGGATGCCGTAGGCTGCCTGAGCTTGAGTGTAATTATGACAAACAACCACATCATTCTGAATTTTCAAGAAGACACGCTTCTCTGTCATCTCACCTGATGCCTCCTGAAGTACACACAGGAAACTAAACTGACACAAACAGGAAGCTCAAAACAGTCTAACCAGTACATCCTTCCTTTGCTACTTCACAACATTTCAGCACAGAAAACATGATGTGTTTCAGAACCCATTGAGGAACATATGGCGGGTTTGTGTATCAGTGTGCAGTTTATATCTTGTAACCATAATATTATTTCAGGATGATTAAAGACCCAAAATAATACCTGCAAAACAATTTCCTCATTACTATCTTAATATGATGTATTTTTGTACGATACAAGACATATCATGAGCAAAATAAGCAGTTAATATGTCACATACTTGTGGAACAGATCCTGTCAACTTGTAAAATGGAGTTTGGCATTAACAGATTGTAAGGCATGAAGAGACTTTTTCATTAAAAAACTTCTAAATATCTAATTCTGATGAAGAGAGGTGAGTTTTTAGGCATTTGACTGATGCCTGGAGAGAAGCTTACCAATTTACTACCACTTGTGATTATTACATCAGCTCTATCAAATCTCCTAAATGACTTAGTTTACAGAAGAAAAAAGACAGATGCACTGGCGGACTCAAAGGGGGGGGCAAGAGGGCAATCGCCCTCCCGGTACTCTAATGTTAGAAAAAACGCTGCAAAAGTGCCCTCTTGGACGCCCTTATGGTAGATATAATATGATGAAGTGCCTGCTAGGGGGCCCTTCCAGTGAACAAAACATGGTAAGTGCCTTAGGGTTTCTTTCCTTTGTCCCCCTTCCTGTGTAATAAAAGGGTGGTAAAGTGCCCTCTAGGATGCCCCTCCAATGGACTAAATGAAACCCAACAACGCTGGTGCCCCACTGCATACAACAAATACCCTTTTTACTATTTTCACCCCTGCCCCTCAAACATCCTGAGTCTGCCAGTAGGCAGATGTGTTTATTGCATCCCAAAGGTGCTGCCCTACCTTTGTGTTTTGTGTTCTTCACAGTCTGCCTTGGTGCACCACACGTGAACCAGCAGAAAAAGCCTGCAGCCTTTTGTGAGAAAGCACAAGTTGGGGCAGAACCTTCCCTGCTTGCTGATCAAGTTTTTCAAAGTAACAAAAAAAGCTAAATACATGTTCATCTGTAATGCTTTATTTGTTACAAAAGAAAAAGATCAGCATGTTTAAATGGAATGAATATGAGATGACAATTACCTTGTGGTCCAGACTGTTGACTCCCTTATTATGTAACCACTCTAATTACATTGTCTGACCTGATGTTTGTGTTGTGTGCCAATGCAAGTTGCAGCTTGAGAAAATATAAAGTAGCAGAAACTTTTATTTTAATGCACCATGCTAGAAATAGACCACTAACATTAATTATAAAACAATAACAGGCTACCAGCAGATTGTCTCTGCATGAACATTTTCTGATGTGAAATATAAATTAGACCACACAGATGCAAAACAATGTATCACTGCGTTCTTTTGCATACACTTAAATGCAAATCACAAACAACTTCCTTTTGGTCTTCCGTTAATTAAATGATTCATCTAAATGTGAACCATTTAAGGCAGCCATACTAAGGCGGCCATTGTGCTTTCCTTCCTTCGGCAAGTTGTTTAGTTCAAACAATGATGCAAAACCAGGCAGGTATAACCGGCCAGTCCAGCTCTGCATTCGTGTTTCAGGCTTCACTCCAGAATTCCACTTAAAGTTTGAGTCATTTCTGGCCTGTGACTGTGTTATGACTGTTCACTGGCTTCCTCCATCTCTGCGTCTGCCTGAGTCGCATTTTCCTGCTCCGGGTCACCGGGCAGGACGTCTGCAATTGTCTGGATGAGCTCCTCAGTCTGCTCCTCTGATAACCGCTCCTCACTCTCTTCCACCATCTGAACACAAACAGAAAATTAAGTGTGAATTCATGTGTGGATTAATACAAATGGTTTTTGAAAAAATGATAATTTTGGAGCTTTTTTGAGCTTTTATTGACAGGACAGCTAAAGAGTTGAATAGGAACTAAGGAGAGAGAGGGAATGACACACAGCAAAGATCCAGGAGTGGAATCGAACCCAGGGCCCCTGCAGCGAAGACACAGCCTCCATATGTGGAGTGCCTGGGTGGAGAGGTTTCAGTCCTGTTTTTTCCTTCCCAATATGCACTCCGATACCCAAACTTGTGAATCAGCCAATAAAAGCACATAAAAAACATTTAAAAAATATATTTTTTAGTTTTAAACTACTAACTCTGTGCGGATAACCATCATTACAGGGCCTCTTTCAGGTTAAACCCTTTGAAAAACATGAATAAATACATACAGAAAATGGAAATGCCAGAGAATTTTCTTTTATTACTTGAAAAAACCACAAATATCTAGATTGAGGAATAAATAAAAATTCCTTTAAAACCTTAGGTGCAATTGTAACTTCATAAAATTTAAAGATTAACAAATAAAACACTATAAAACAGTCGTGAGTGCTACAGCAACTATAAAAAACAAAATCTAGGAAAATCTAATTTACTTACATGTCACCTCTTTACTAGTGGGACTTTTCAGTGTAAAATATTACCAAATGTAGAGATGGTGCAAGCTCCGCCACCTTTCCGTGTTTATCTCCACCACTCTTGAAAGAAAGGATTGACAGTGGCAGCGCAGCACAACTTCCTGTCTACTGTTTTAGAGCAGCAAAGAATTGATTTTTGGTATGTAACATCAGTCAGAGCTAACTAAGCTAACTGGGAAGCAGCTGGTAACCCTAAACACACGGAATCAGACTGGTGGTGCAGACTGCTGTATTTGCCGATAGCAGCATTTCTGATGGTACCGGAGGAATTTTCCGATACTGGTATTGATATCGGAACGACCCTACGCCCGGGTAGCTCAGTTGGTAGAGTGGGCGCCAATGGACAGGCGCTGTGTCCTCACTGCATTAAAGTATTCTTAACTTTGACTCATTTTGCTTTATTTTATTTTCCCTTTATTGTGTTTTTAAATGTTGTTCTGCGCTCTGTGCACAAAAGTGCTTCATCTTAATGGTTTTAAATCAGGTTATCGGCTGTTGTTAAAACATAATTACTTCCGGCTTCATCACTAAAATACTGTCATCAGCAGTCCTGATCATCAATCATTACTACTTTAATGTAGAGTGTAAAAATAGTTTTTTGAACATCTTAAGGTCATGACGACTGGCAAACTTCATCTGCTATAAAAGGTGATGTGATATGACAAGGGTAAAATGTACTTACAATGAGGCACACATTATCCCCGCAGCATAACACGTTTGTGCAACTGTGGTTTTGTAACTGTGGATTTTGGCAAGTTCAAACGACAGTGAGATGTGACTAACAGACACCTCAATTCTCGGAAATCGTGTCATGTGGTATCATTAAACAAGAGCATGTTTGTTTTAACAAAAAAAGTTAGTCTGGGATCGCTTTGTAGCTCTGGAATTTCCCTTTGCATCTAAGTGAAGGCCACTTTACTTTTCCATGTTCATCACCAATACTGATGTTCTATTAGACACGCTTGTTGTCAGTAAACCCTCAAATGTTTCATGGCTTGGCTGTGAAGCTGTGCATGTCATGTTTGACTGCCTGTTGCTTCTCCATGAGCGCATAAGTGACACAGATTTAGACATTTCAAATGTCCCGTCACTGAGTGACCCTGACAGTGATTTACCCGCGATAGTGGAATCAATGGAGTTGTGTAGAGTGCCGAAATGGCTCCACACATGTGGGGAGTAATGTGACACATTTTGTTGGTCAAAAATAAAACTTGGTCAGAGTTGTAACGAAATGTATTTTCCATAGAGACAGGACTGATGGGGGGTTTTGGGAGTGACTAGATAATCTGACCTACAGAGTCAGTTTAAACCAGATTTTTTAAAATAAGAATTAAATATTCAAACGAGAAAGGCACTCAGAGAGCGCATACATTTACCAAGAAGCAGAATCACACACATGCACCTGCGCAGGTGCACGCAAACACACCCACACACACCCGCACCGCATGATGTCCTGTTGCTAAATGCTGCTAATTGTTTGATGCCATTCTGTTTGTTTTATTCTTTTACTTTTTTCTTTTATATGATTTTTTTTTAAATTTTCTTTGAATTTTTGTTCTTTTTAATGTACAGACGGACAAACCTGTTTTTTATTGTGTAAGTACAAAGTGAACTTTGTATGGTGTGTTTGCGTGCACCTGCGCAGGCGCATGTGTGTGATTCTGCTTCTTGGTAAATGTATGCGCTCTCTGAGTACAAAGTGAACTTTGTACTTGTGTGGTATTTGTTTTAAAACATGGAACTTCTTATACTGCTGTCTTCACTGAGTCCCAGTGAAGATTTTTGAATCTGACTGAAAATATTCTTGGTAAAATAAGACCAATAACAACAACAAAAGAAGAAGACAGGGTTATCATTTTGTACATTTTTCTTGTTGTCAGTGGCAACTTACTACTCATCCTTAAACCCAGTCCCTTCCACCAAAGGAGAAAAACCTTTAAAATAATGGTCACACACGCACATTTAATTTGAATTTTAGTATGGATTCAGTGACATCTAGTGCTGAAACTACAGAGTGCACTCCACTTAATATCCCTCCTCTTACCCTCCGCTTCCAAGCCTGCAGAACGCGGTACAGCACAGTGGCTGCAAAACTCGCAAAATCCCCTATTTCCCTATTGTTTTTGGTTTGTCCCTTCGGGGCTGCTGTAGTCACATGCAGTGCAACATGAAAGACTCTTTGGAAGAGTACACGCTCCTCCTGTACATATCAAGACTCATTCTAGGGTAAATATAATACAATGATTCTGATTTTCAGGTGATTAACAACTATTGAAAGCAGACTTATAAGGATTATATATTGTATTCAATATTCTGCAAACAAATCCCCTTAAATTCTACACACTTAATTTACTTAAGAGCTAGGGACGAGAGTAAATGGTGCATTTGTCTGAGACTATGTTCCCCTGCAGATCAATACACGTTTGGTGCTTTAAAGAGTAATTCCAGCAGCAGGATAAGAGTGAGTGACTGACTCGAAGTAAACTGTGGTGCCCATGTTCATCGTAATGAAAAAACATGTCAGCCACAGCCACAGTGAGGTTCACTCAATGTGTTTTTCTACACATTGTACATGTTAGTAGGATCATGTCTTTGACAGGTTGGATTTTTTGTGGGATATGTGAAACTCATCCTCTCAAGTGGGTCTTCATATATGACATCCTGACAATATTTTTTTTTAAATCACACTAAAGCTGGATTGCACCACCAAGGTTTAACTTTTAAACCAGACTGAATCATGGTTTAAGTTTAAATTCTGTCAAATTAAACTTTAAAACTAGTTTCAAATTAAGAAAGATCAAATTTAAAACTCTCTTTACACCTCAGTTTAGTTTTCACACTAAAACCAAGATTACATTTAATGGTGTCGCATCAAAACTTTAAACACCAATTAAAATTGTGATCTCAGGTTAACTTAAAACTTACAGTTGGGGAGGTTTAATTTTCACAACAGCCGCAATTTTTAAATGAATTGACCAAAATAATTAAGTTCCTCAATGAAAATTGTGAGACAGACTCAACCAACTTGAGTTTTATGATTGATGATGGATTTTTGTCAGATACGGGCTAGTCGTCCATTTTTAGCGTCTATGATTTGGCCATATTGTTTCATTGATTCAAAGGAGGAAAAATTTGAGCATCTCTGCCGAGCCATCACAGGTACCGTCAAGCTAACCATTTTTTAGCTAGCTAACAACAACGTAACATTTTGTTTCGGATAAGCAGCTGTTTTAACAGTTAACAGCCCCGTCCACCGCTCTATTATTCTTATTAGGCACTGACTGCATGCAGGTTATTAATAATTAATAATTATATTTATTTCAGTTTGCAAGCCCATCCGAATTGATTGAATTGAAATTAAATTCAGTTAATATAAACAAACTTAACTTCACTAAACCCAGATTAATTTTTAAATGGTGCAAAAACAGAGCTCTGCTTAATTCTAAATCTGGATTAACTCATTTTTAACGTAGTTTTACCATCTTAGATTAAATTATTCCTTGTTGGTGCAATCCAGCCAAAATGTATAAAACAGTCACAGAAATTTCAAAATATTAGTAAACAACAGAGAAGACACAGACGTAAGGTAACATGGAATGTACAACAGTAATCAGTGGCTCCTACCAGCTGAATTTCCACTGCTGTCTGTGGTCGGTGGTTCAGGAGTTGCAGTTTTTCTGCCCTGACGGATTAAAAATATGAATGACTATACATTCTACAAATCGGTATATACATACAGCATGTGTTTATTTAATAAAATGATATGCATCTTATGTAATCAATCTAAAATGCCTTTGTGAGAGCTCACTGACTTTGTGAGTTTGTGAGGCATCATGGTGGTGAGGAAGTCTTTGACAATCTCTGGACTTTGCCTGCTGCAGGGCGTCTTCGACAGGTGCTTCAACGTCTGTGTGGAGATGCAGAGGAAAGTGTGGGCAAAGTTTAAATTTGACACAAGACACTCATGGAGCGGGTTTAAGTCAGTGAAGAGACGGAGAGGACGTGTGCCGACCTCATACATAATGGTGTTGAGGTTCTGCTGGCCGGCGCTGTGTTTGCTCTTCCCGCTGTCCTTCCTCTGTTCCTTCAGGTCTGTCAGGAGTTTGAACACCTGACAAACAAACAGACAGAAAAATCTGAAGTAACTCTAAATGATTTCAATCTCTTCACTTCACAGTGCAGAAAGGTTTCATGCAAAACAGTGGGACATAACCCATTACCTCATAGTTACTGAGCATAGCAGCATTCGCATTTTTCCTGAAAAGAAAGAAACATAAAGTTTAGCATAGGTGAGTTTATTCTTGACCTTTGGAGACTTTATATGTAAACAAATAAACAAGTGTCAGTTAACTTGTAACCACGTGTAACCGCAGCTAGTTGGCTTTGAGGTTACTGAGGTCACATGAGGTCACATGATGACACCTGAGTGAAGGTGAGTCTGAATAAAGACTGTTAGATGTTGCTGCAAACTCCTAAAATATGGATGGTTGACCTTTGAACTTAAATTGTTCTGGGTATGTAACATAGGAAAAGTGTTTTTAATGAGAGTGACCATAAAAATAAATTGTGATAAAGAAAAGGACAAATGGCAAAAATAAGATAAACATAAGATAAATATATGTAGGCTATTCTGTTTTTATTGCTTTTGTTTGGTTTTTTGAGCACACTTTTTTAAGGTGCATTTTCCCTAATTTAATCTATTTCGGACGGCACATTTATTTAGTCTATAAAATTTTAAAGATAATACTAAAAGTGCACCCATTACAAAGTACAAAGAAGGAACAAATCGTGCATTTTCATATTATAACAACTAAAATGATAAAACACACAAAAAAGAGAATAATGTCAAACCTTCAAATTTGAGAAGCTAGTGTCAGCATTTTCTGTCTTTGTTAATGTCCTAAATCGTGAACCAAAGATGACACATTTTGCAAAAGGATTGATCAGCCAGTTGTTTCGACATTACTTCGTAAGCCAAACTGAAAATGCTCATATTAACTTTTCATTTAAAATGAGGTGTCAGCTTGTAATTATTGTCAAACGAAGATTTTAATGCCGTTTAAAGTAAATCAAGCGGACAACCCACGAACAAAAAGCCTGTGTTGTGTTTACAGTTTACCTGATGAAATAAACACAAACAAACAATTTAGTTGGATCATTTTCCTTCCGAGTGGGTTTAAACGTTTCGCTAATTTAAAAAAAAAAAGATTTCGGTGTAATCTTTTTGACCTGCATTCAGAGAGCTGTGAAAATGTGTCTGAACTCGGTTGTTTCGTTTCACTAATAAATTAACAGGAAACTGCGACAAAAACGTGGCTGCTGTCCTTTTAATGACAGCATTTGGCTAACTTCAGTCCACGATGTATATCAACCTATTTTTAAACGTACTGTTTGTACATTTAACTTCAATATCAATAAAAAATTCTTACACTTCCATTTTGCCTGTCACCCGGGTTCGTTCCGTCTGCAAAAGTGTCCGTGTTGAAAATATGACCCGGGGCAAACTGTTCCGCCAACAGTAAGCTAGCTTTAGTGTTGAGCTGTTTTTATGTATGTATGTATGTATTTATTTATTTACTTCGGATTTTAAAGATCTCCCTGCTATTTGAATTGGCAAAATCCGTATACAAGGCTGCTAATGTAGGTTTCAAGAGGAGGAAAGAGGCTTTGGGAGCTTTACAAAGAGGTTCAGTTTTGTTTTGTTTTTTTAATCTTTTGACAGTGGTGACTGCTTTCCTCATATCTATCAATAACAGATGAAAGTCTCATAGTTTGGTTATCTGAGCTTTCAGCTGCTGATTATGTTATTGGAGTTGTTTACATTGCTTTCAAAGCACAGAGAATGTTTCTGTCCTAAGACCAAACGCATCATTATCAACCATTACAACTGTATGACACATACTTTTTTTTTTTAACCACAGTTTCATGGAAACTTACAATTGTTTCATGCATGTATAACACATTTTGTCAATTAAAAAAAAAAAAAAGTCCCTGCATTGCATGATGTATCACAAATAACAAGGAAAATGTTTAGTTTCATTGTCAGACATCAAATGTGGTCCAGAAGCTGAAAAAAAAGACATCAGCAGTGTTCAAGGTGACATATTTTCATCTCTGAATCTGACATGTAACCTCTTATTTATGCATTCATGTCATTATTTACAGCAGAAAATACATATAAACACACACGTCACAGTCTAAATATGAAAAACTTTATTGAATTTGGTAAGTCATCATTATTCATTTGTTAAAACATAATCTTTTTATAATGTCTTCATTTAATCAGGTAAGTTCCATTTGAAATCCCACTTTATTTCTAAGGGAGAAATTCCCAAGACATTTGTATCAACACAATGAGAGTTTTACTATAAATACTGCAATATCCAAAGTCACACAATTGTCTTCAAAAGTGATACATTAAAAAACTTAATTAAAATCTTAAAGTCTAAAGGTAAAAAAAGAAATTAGATCAGCCAATTTACAGTCAGTGCCTGTTTGTGGACAAATTATTAAATGTTAATCACCCAAAACCTACTGTATCTGTACAATGTCTGTACTGCAATCTCTTATGACATGTCTGGCGACATAAAAAAACAATTGTTTGCTTCACACACATTTGCGACCCGGCAGCTAAGAAGATTTTTTAAATGAGCACATTTTGAAGAACATTGTCACCAATTCAGTATCAGACCAAATGCAAAATATGTTCCCAAGTTTTCACAAGTTATGAGTAAACAACAACTACACGTTAAACAAAGAAAACTTGTGTAAAAGAACTACTAGAACTACTTTTAGTTACTTTTTACCCATCACCATGTAAAACGTTATAGCAGGCTGACAGGCTGTCAATTAAAAGAGGACTCATCTAGAAAAAATATATTTCAACATACATCACTGGACATTTCTTTGTTGAATGATAAACATATGAACGCATCAAATGAAGCATGAAGATACATAACATGACCAAGCTGTGCACAGACCAGCCGGATGTGTCACAACTGTAAGCAGACTGCACGCAGAAGCAGATACTTTGTAAGGGTGGCTGCAGTTTCAAACCAAAAAATCAAAAGTAGAAGCAAATCACACGGTTTACCAAAAATATTGTTGTACTTGTGATGATAAATATGTGTAAGAGGATTAAACTTCTCCCAACTCTGCAAACAAACAGCCAGGCAGGGGCCTAGTGGTGTGGGAGTGTCACAACGCAGTGGAGTGACGCAGTTCACTGTCTGAATTCTGCATTCACTTTCAGCAGGAGCTGATTTTCCAGGTTCTCGTCATTTGCCTGGATTCGTCTGGTCGTGAAGACTCGACTAGCAGCGCTTAAAAGGCGTTCGCATGCAGCAGAGGCAGGCAGAGCTGTGTTCAGCTTGAGGGAGAGCTTCTTAATGGCCGGGAAGGAGTGAAGATCCTTGATGTCTTTTTCTTTGCTGTCAAGAAATTTGTGAAGCTCAGACAAGATGTCAGGTGACTCTCCAAGTTGTTGTTTCACATATTTCAAGCCTGTAATTACATGTGAACAGCACAATTTTGTTATTTCAAATTTCAGTCAGTATTTCTGATGTCACACACACACACACACACACACGTTTGGACAGCTATACTTGTGAGGACAGTCATTGACATAATGCATTTCCTAGCCCCTTTCCCTAACCCAGACATGTCCAAAGTCCGGCCCCGGGGGCCATTCACGGCATGAGGTCAAATTATATACGGCCCGCAGCCTCTGTCTTAAAATGTCTTAAATATGGCCAGCACTGTCAAACAGAATTAATAAACCATGCTGGTTCAAAATGCAATTTTCACTTTTCACCTCATGGAGGCAGCACCACTCTGTAACTTTGCCTGGCTGTGTGAGCCATGCTGTGACCCCTACCAGCTAATTTCTGTAAATTTAAATGTAAAATGATTTCATGTAAAGAGACATTACTAGACAAAACATGCTAATGCAAGCTATCAGAGAGCACCTGTGCTGCAAAAGTGAAATAATTTCGGCCTCACAGCAGCCGTTCTTCACGTGGGCCCATGAGTCAAATGAAAATAGCAAAGCAAGCCTTGCAGTGCCCATGCTAATTGTTTAACCTTAGCTAGACTTTTGCCTTTTATGGTTAGAAAAAATGTCAGTAGGGACTGGTGGCCCTTGGGCATTTTCACATTTTAAAAACTGGCCTCCTTTGAAAAAAGTATGGACACCCCTACACTAACTCCAACCATCAAAACTAAATGTAACCTTAACCTTAACCTAATTCTAACAACTATAAAACCAAGTCTTAATCCTCAAAAAGCTCATTAAAGGCCTGTCAGAGAATGAGGGCAAGCCAAAATGTCCTCACTACCATGGTGTAAAACTCAATTCTCACAACGATAGCTGTACAAGGGCACACACACGCACACAGATACAGACGTTTTAATCAATTAAACCATTAAAAATGATACTTTGGTAGAAACTCGTAAATTTAAAAAAAAATTTAAAAAAGACCTTACCTGCGTTTATTAAACTTTCATCATCAGTCCAGGAGGTCCTGAACTCGGGTAGGAGGATTGCAGCCGCAATCAACTCTGGATCCTTCTTCATCTCAGCGAAACGCTTCTCCAGGCCACCTTGCAGAGCTTTGATGAGTGGCTTGCAGTGCTTCCTTGTTGACTCCAGACCAGTAAGCTCAGACTGCAGCTTGTGGATCAATGGCAGCAGCGACCCCAACCAGATTCTCTTCTCTGACTGGAGTTTTGTTGAAGCCTTCATCAGTGGCTTCATGGTTTCACAATACTCCTCAAGGAATTCAACATCTGTCGGAGTCAACCTGTAAGATACAACATGTTCAGTGTGTGACACAGACAAACTATCACCATTACTGTCACTTGGTCACGTGTTCATATTATTTGTTTGCATCTTTACAAGTCATTGTCACTTTTTATATAATATTTATATCTTCGATCTCCCTCTTATTATTTTATATATATTTTTTACTATTTTTATCTCTTGTTCTTTAACCTGGCCACTTACAGTATAACTTAATCTCGGAGGGACTAAAGTACATCTGACCACACATTTCATTAGAGATGTTTCAATACAATCTTTTCCTTCCAAAAGCGATTCCAAAACCCAAAGAGAGTGAGCCAAGAAGAGTGACCAAGAAAAACTGATTTTTAGGTATGTTATGTCAATCAGAGATAACCAAGCTAATTGGGAAGTAGCTGGGTACCTTTTCTTACTGCCAATAAATAACATGGTGTGTTACCTGATTGGTACACTTACTGGTGTACTTGCTGATACCGATACCAGCATTTTTGGTGGTATCTGCAGCATTTTCCAATACTGGTATCGGCATCAGAATAACTCTACATTTTTTGTAAGCTCTGTGTGAGACCAGGGAAGAATTTAGACATGGTAGGCATTTAGTTTTACTCACATTTCCACCTTAAGCCTCTCACAAACACTCTTGAAGACAGATTCCCCCTTCTTGTTGAAGATGCGTAGTATCCTTTCAAAGGCAAAGTATGTTGAATTCCATTTAGTTTCTTTGGGGTTTTTGACCTTTAACCCATATTCTTCCTCTATCACTTCACTAGCCAAATGAGATCGCCCAGTTTTGTTCCAAATCTTCTTGCATTTGTTGAAAGCTTCATCAAAGCGCTCCTTGTAGACCTCATCCATGTTGTCTCTGGCAGCATCTGTTTTATCTACAAGATTTAGCAGGTGACATGCACACTTTTGATGCGGGGGTAGTTGATCATCATCAGGACCAGGGTCTTGAGGGTCTTTTTCATCCTCAACTACCTCAGCAGTTTGCCTTAGCCCATAACTCTTAAAAGCTTTGATTAATTTGGTTTCATTATCAGTTGTGGTTCTTACAACTTTCTGTCTTATTTTGTATTGACGATGGACATCATTAAGAGCACGGGCAACCTCCTTAAATGTTTGAGACCCTTTCACTCTGGTGCAAGCCAGGGCCACAGACCTTCTTTCCAGGGATTTTTCCTCTATCCAATGGCATGTGACACCGAGGTAATATTTCTGATTAGCTGACCAATAATCAGCGGTGGTCGCAACAAATCTGACTTTAGCCAGTTCTGCAGTGAGTTTCTCTTTCATGTCAGTGGCAGCTTTAAAGATTCTTTTTGTGACAGTGGACGGGCTGATGACTTTGGCTTGAGGCTGCAATGTGGTAACTAATTCTTTGAAAGTTTTTTCTTCGACAACTGAAAATGGCAGCAAACCTTCACATATGAAATTGATGACAAGCTGGTCAACAGTTTCTTTCGGGACAGTGTGCCCTGCCGCAGGGTTGTTGTTCACCTAGAACAAAGGTAAAACATATGATAGTGAAAGTTTGTGAATAGACTATATCATCAAGAGCCATTAAGTGTGTCTGTGTTTCTATTTGTTTATACTTCGTGGCATATCAAGTTCACCACCGGGTGACAGTGTAGATAAGGTGGCTAAACTAGACATGGTATGACCACAAAGATTTTGCTTGCGATAATCAATAGCCTATCATTCAACTAAGTAGGTTCCCTGTCACATGAAATCTTCATTAAATGGGAAAATCACCCAACAGTGAGTATATATCCTTCAATATTCTTGCCAGCTCTTCATCTGCTCTATCTCACACTTGGTGGGTGTATTGCTGAGGACCTGAGGAAGTGCAGTGTTGAGTGTTAAGTTTTTCATTTATTTTACTGCTGCTCTAGTAAAATAAAATATGACAAACCTCTGCAGCAGGTTGTTCATTAGGAGTTTGACCTCTTTCATCAGTCTGGCTGTCTGCTTCTGCCTGGAGAGATCAGACAGAAATGTTATTAATAACCATGTTTTACAGAATGCATCCTTAAGTCTTTTAACATATTATTGTGTTATTCATTTATTTATTGAAAAGAGGCACAAAGAAAGATTAAAATATCAGAGACAGGAGAAAATCAGTACCTGTACAACATCCATTGCTCCTGTAGTTTTGGCCTGAAAACAAATAAATGGGATGTTTGGGGTGAGTTTCAACTTCACTGAAAGGAGCTAATGTCATTTGAAAACGGGCTTCATACGGTCTCTGTAGCGTTCAGCAAAAAGCGAAGATTTGTGACACACTCATAAACTTTAGGGAGGGGCTGTTACATTAAGTCTATCTATCAAAGCATCTGGCCTCAGATGGTCAGCAGTGCCACCCACCTTTCTATAAGTTTTCCTTTTCTGTGCCTTTTTGAAGGCCAGTGTCAAAAAGAGGGGTGACAAGTGCAACACATGTGTATCCTTGATCATGTATATAGCGACATAATGTCGAAACATGTAGGTTAATATAATACCTTGGGGGAAAAAACAACAGTTAACATTTTTTCCTACTACACTTAGGAAAAGGCTTTAAAATATGATGAATTTACAATTATTTACATAGAATCATCATTAAGTGTGGTCATATCGAGTCAAGTAAATTTTATTGAGGCCAGTTCAATGTGCTGCTTTGTATTGTGAATTCATCAGTCGCAGTGAATGAGGCTGAAGCAGCAGCTGACGTGGCATTATAATTATGTGATCCCAACTAAGTTTCTTTTTCCTCATTGTGATCTCACTCTTTCTCTTCCTCACTCATGACTCGCTCCTGTTCTCTCATTCTCTCCGTCTCTACTCTCCTCTCTCCCTCAATGTGCTGTCAAACAAGAGGCCAGAAAAAAAAACAAACAGTAAGATTTTATTTTACAATAAGAAAAGGGACAGAACATGAATTTATGCCATTGTCCTACTGGAATACTGGGTTGCTGAGGGTAATGCAGTCAGCTAACGCCTTTTTAAACTCACTGTCCTATTTGAACCCTCTTTTTTTGGTGAGAAGACCCTCTGTACTTCCATCCTTCTCATTAGGGTCATTTAGAAATTGAAAATGAGCTTTTGTTATATCCAACATTTTCACTGTCTTTGCAAAACCTTGTTCTCTCAGTTGACCAAGTTTTGGTCAAGGTGCGTTTTTTGGTTCTCTTAACTAATCCAGGATACATTTCTCCTTTTTTTGTTATTGTTGTTTGTTTGTTTTTTGCCTCCGTGCTTTGAAAGCATTTCAATGAATACAAAAAAGAAAAAAACCTAGAGGAGCAGATCGACACCCCCCTCCCCCCACCCCCAGGAGGGTGCAATCCACTGTTACACAACAGAGCTGGACAGAGAAATATGTGAAATGTCACAACATCATAACTCTCTGTTCATAAAGATGTAGAGTAAATATGCCACAAGTTCAGTTCTATCAGAGTAATAAACACTGTTACTACTTAGTACATTAGTCTACAAGTGTGTATTTTTGCCTTAAGGGGCAAAAGAAAAAAAACATTATTTAAGCTTCCTACCCTTCTTACTTGCTTCACTGCAGCTCTGCCTGGTGGTCTTGATAGTGTGTGTGCTTTTATTCAACGTCATGCTAGTTTTGTCTTTCCTGCCAGTTATTTTGCTGTGTTTGTCACTGTGGGCGGAGTGTCTCCCCACCCACACACACACACACACACACACACACACACACACACACACACACACTCACATAGCTGAGCAGGGAAGAGACATCAAAATAAAAGACCAAAGACAAAGGTAAAAACAGAAATCA
>JAQLOL010015403.1:0-25972 GCA_029783665.1 Naso thynnoides
TGAAAATAAATATTAAATGATATAGATATAACTTAATTCTTCTCTGTGTCACGAGTGGTGATAAAATAGGTGGAAATTTCACATATAACATGTAAAGAATAAACTATCAAGAAGCATCTCAGTACCAAGCAAAGCAAAAACAATAACCGGACCGCAAATCACTTCAGATCTGAACTGTGCACTTGTATTGCTATATTATACTATAAAAGTTTAGTTTATTCCTGGATAATTCTCCAATAAAGAGTAATCCATGGGCTCCACAGCAGACATCTCGAGGACCAACACAGGTGTGACCAATGAATGGCTTCATTCCATTAGGTGTCACAGCACGCCAGGTCAGTGAATGAGCATGCACAGTACCAGAGCTCTGAAGCAAGCTCACCTAAACTGAAGCAGCCATCTTTAATGTCATTAATTTTACCTGTGCCTTTTCTGCTCTGACAACTCAAAATATCCAACACGAAACCCATCAGGGGTTTAGGTGAGCTAAAGGTGGAACAAAGCCATTTGCTGGTTACAGCTGTGTGACGAGTCTGCTGTGGAACACATGAATAAGAGAAGAGGCTTTTTCAAAGTCAGATACCAAATCACACAAACACATTATTTTTAAAGTCAAAATCATTAAAATGAGGAACTACAAACAGTAAGCTAAAGCTAAAAAATAATTCACTGCCAGCAAATGTTCAGAGTGCTCTGTGTTAGAGATGGATACTGTAATCTAAGGTGAAATTTTAATTAAAAAATTCACAGAGTACAGATGAACTGTGAAATGTGTTGTAATTCGATCGCTGGTGTTGACTTATAGAACAGAATAAAGATAAAGTTAACACAAAGTTCAAACACAAATCAATTTAAAAAGATGTGAAAGAATATGATTTTCATGAGATACATGGGTGAAGAAGGGGTTTGACAGTCATTAGGAGTTATGGGAATTATTGTGGGTTTTTTGGTACTTACTTTATTTTTATTTTTTTACTGTTTTAATTTTTTTTTCGATCTCTTCCTTTTTCCATTTCATCCTTTCCATTATAAGATATAATAAACACACTTGCAATGTAGTATATGTGGTTATGGTTAGGGTTAACCCCAACCTTGCTTTTAACTTTGATTATACAGTACTATAAGGGCATAATAATGCATTATAAGCATGTTCCTGATTCATAATAGATGGATGCTTTAAGTAAAGTGTTGCCAAATAGCTTATATGGTTTAAGAAAATTCAACTTATACATTATGAAAGGAGGCCAGTTATTTTTTAAAAACTGACAGAGAAGGGGTGGAATTTAATAAATTAACTCTACCTCTCACTCCTTTTCTTATGTCTGTGTTTGCACATTTGTATGTACATTCCTTCCCCTTTATTACATGTCTGAAATAAATAAAGTTCATTTAAATTTCAACTCAAATTGTCATCTGTTATCATCTCAATTAAGTCCTGCAAAATTTAGCATGTACAGTTAACTGAAAATCTGAGATGGATCTCTCCACTATCTGTTTGGCTCTCGTCTAGAGATTGTCCTTCCCATCCTGGGCTGTTGGGTAGAAAGCTGGGCAGCAATTTTTAAGAAAATGAAAATTCTGTAACACCAGTGATGCAACATCACAGAGACTTTAATTGGCGTAATTCTGCACCCCTTTAGTAAAAATATGTTTCAAATAAATGCGAAAAACTTAAAATAAAAAAAACCCACAAAAAACATTGACACACAATAAATACAATTAACATTCACAAGAAACTAAATTAAACAAATGTAATGTTGTAACAAGTCTGTTATTTATGAATAATTATTTCATCATCTATGAATAGCCTTTCCAGTCCTTCTGGTTTTCACATCTGACAGTGAACTGCAGTTTTTGCCTTTACCTGCTGCCCAAAGTGTAAATCATTGATTTAGAGGTTAGATAACATATATTACTATTGTGATGAAGAAACACAGATGCAGTCAAATCAGCTCATTTGGGTTATTAGTTCATCACTCTATTACTTTGCCTCATCATGCTGGGTGATTTGCTCTTAATTAGTTTACGAGATGCACAGTGAGAAGACAAACAGTGACATGATTGGGTCAGGTCTTTATTTACATGAATCTACAAACGTGATGTTTTCCTGAGGCCACCCTCCTCCTCAAAACCATCGGATTCTGTCCATGAAAGTTGAGGGTAACTGTCCAACACCATTACCAGTGTGTTGGATTAATTCTCTGTATTCGTACACTCCTTTAGGTCCAGCCACACGGGGACCAAATGGCCTGCAGCCATCTGTTGTAAGGCTGTACTCACATAGCTTCCCCCAATCCTAAGGAAGAGGGCCATACACATACTCTGAGTCCAAAAGACATGCAGAGTTGATTGCACACTTCCTCGACCTCACCCATGTGTTCAAGGATCAAATCAACAGAAGTTCACGTTTGTCCTCCTCAGTCAGAGAATTGACATGGGCAGTGCCTTCTCTCCAGCTCCCCTCCTGTGAGGCTGAGCAGTGTGGCTCATTAATATTCAGTGAACAACCTACAAACCCATTTTGCAAAAACAGGAAACTACACAACTTTTTACCTCCAGCGTCTCAATTTGGTGGGTGTCAGCTGAGCTCGGATGTCCGACAGAATCCAGTGCCTTCAGTGTCTCATCCGACACTCTGCACTGCTCCGTCTACCTTCATCCATGGAGATCGTCAACGCTTCCACCAAGACCTACATCTCAGCGAAGTCCATGGAGGGTACAATGCACATGCTCTGGAGTCTCATTGAAAAGTCCTCCTTTTTACCACCAACTGTTTCCCGAAGCAAGGGACCTTGCACAAGGTTGGTCCCAGCTGGAAGAGAAGCTGTGACAGGCATGTGCAAAATCCTGCCTCAGTTCATGGCCAAAGTTTTTCAAATCCTTGTGAATATTCCCACAACTGAGTTATCCTGCAACCATGGAGGAAAAGTGGGATGTAGGAGGAGAAGATCTAGAGGTGAGTCCCAGCCCGAACACCTAACTTTGACCTGAAAGCAAGTTTTAATTTTCCAGGTTTGATCAAACTCACCTCCAGGTGTGGTCATACTTTTTAAATGCTTTTAAGAAATGTTTAACATCAGGTTAAATTATAAGAGACTGTTTTCAACAGTGTAATATAGTCAAAAGTAGATATTTTGTGCATGGAAGCAACTGGAAAATGTATAACAGATTATTTACAAAGAATTATTTTTGTGGTTGTAGTTATTAAATTATTAATGCACACTCCACTAATTCAAGACCAGATTATAATTTCATTTTGTAGAAATAAAAGGTGTAAATACATTATTTCTTATCAGTACATGACAACAAAGACCCTGCACAAGTGGAAAAAAAAATAAGAGCACATTTTAAGAAAGTTCTATTAATTTTGGATGGTGGCATGACTCATTTCACCATACAGCAGCCAGAAAACTCTGAGTTATACAACATTCAGTCTGTGCTGTGTAACTGCTGTGTCATGTTGTGAATCCACAGTCTGCAAACTGCCCATTGCAGGGGACTGATTAAATTCAAACTAGTATAAATTTAATTATGACAGCCTCTTCATCATCAATTATTATCATTCATGTTCCAACAGTGTATTAAAATTTTACATTATATTATTTTTTAAAAGGCTCATGGCTGTATCAACTTGACTAAGGATCCTAAGTGAGACAGGAAAGGAGATAACAAAGAGAGTTAACATAAGCAAACATCAATAGAAACATCATGAGTCATGAAGCTATTTTGCTGTATGTTTATCACAGGGACTGACATATGTACCTCTCTTTGTATGCGCATGATGCAAATTCAAAGATCAGTCTACCTTTTTAGTGTTATTGTGTTACTGTGAGCACACTGCTCAGTGCACGGATATGAAATGATCAAGGAGGCTTCATTTGACAATAAACCAGTAAATTTATCATTTTCTTATAAAGAAACTCATAGCTTCGACACACAAATTTAGTGCCGTAATTACAATGGAAGCTAAAAAAGAGGATGATATTGGATAAAAATGGGCAAATAATATTGATTTTAAAAATGAGACAATAAAATATTTAAATATACTGTATATGGTAAGGCAAGTCAAGTTCATTGCACTTTTCAATAATAAGGCTAATGAAATTGCTTGAGAAAAGATGTGACAATGCATTGGTACAATATAAAAAAAATAACATTTTTTTGAGGGAATAAACTAAAATATATGATAAAAAAAGAGCTCAATTAGAATAAATCTGAATTAACATAAAACCACAAAGCAATACACTGAATTTACTGAATAAAAGGCTGAAACATCTTCAAGCCAGGGTTAGTTTAGACCCTGGGGACAGTAAGCAGACCTGCCTCAGATGATCTGAAAGAGCTAGAAAGTGCTTAACGAAGCAGCATACCAGATATGTATAGCAGAGGTTCTTTATTGACCAGCAGATGCTTTTTGATGTCTGAAATTGTTGTTCTGATGTCCTTTTTTGGTTTGAGCAAGAGCCTTTGATTACTTTTCCACTGCAGTGTGTGTGAACTTTAATAAGTTTAGTCTTGCTGCTAAAAAATATGATTTTTACCCCATTTTCAAAATGACAGTAAAGCAGTGCAGCTTTATTTGTATAGTGCTTTTCAAACAAATGGACAGGTGCCTTACCAAAAGATAAGAAATGTCATACAGTAGTTAAACAGACAAAAAAGAACATAGGTTAGAGTACAGTGATAAAATGCCCTGCTGAATAAAAGAAACGGTGGAATAAGACTCTTGAGGAAAATGAGGTAATTAACTGATATTGCTTTTGTCAGTGTAGATGTTAGAATTATTACATAAACATCCAAAAATACACACTTCTTCTTTTTTAATTTTGCTAAATATGTAAATGAATTGATGTATCCATATAACAATATAAGGAATAAATGAATAAACTGCAAGTAGCAAGGGCGAGGCAAAGGTAGTAATACAAATCTAAATTTATAGTAGCCTCTCTGTTTTTTTATTTTATGTTTTTACAGTGCAATGATAAACCATTAGTTAGGACAAATTCTTCCAAATTTAGTTAAAAAATTAGTAAGGCACATGCCTTTAACTAGAGAGCAGATCCTTGTAATTATAAGTATGAATGAAAACATGAAAATATGTTATTTCTAATCAGGACAAGAGAAAAAGAAAAACCCCTTACAAATAGCGAAATAAGAATACATGTTGACAAAATTCCATTTTTCATTTTGTCTGGTGGCACAACCCCCATTTCACAGTAGGCAGAAATATCCCCATCATGAATGAATAAACTTTAAATATCTATAATGCGCTTTCAAAGACAAGGCGATAAAAGTAGTAGGTTAGAAATCTGACTTTAAATAAGCCCCTATAGCAGAATGTTACATTAAGAACTTAGAATTTAATTTTGGCAGAAGCCCTTAGTGACTCATGACATAATCTGATAAGATAACTAATGACAAACTCCTACAGTCCCTTCACAGGAAACATTTAAGAGTTCCTCGAGCAAATGTCACAGAGGTGTTGATGACATCCTTTATTCGGCCAGCAGAGGATTTTAGAGCAGTGGAGTCTTTAATTGCCTCTCAAATGGGCATCAAATTAGCTTTTCGCACTGACTTTTTACAACCCTTTAAATTTATATTATGCTGTAAACTGTTGATCTAACTGGCTTATTGGTAATTTACAGGTTTTATTTGCATGTTTTCCGTTGACTCTGGCTGTCTGAGGATCAGGGGTGAAGAAAAATTCTGAAAAAAGAAACCAGCGTGCAGAAAGTTGTGATGTATTTATGATGAAAGAGTTCCTAAACCTGGTAACAATTGCAACTGTTTTATTATGTGACTTAGAGGTGTCAGTACCACCCCTCTGTAATAAATCACACAGGCTGCATGTACATATGTTAAGGCCGCTAGCAGAGAAAGCTAAAGAGTACTTGAGGCATTTGAAACAGAGCGCCTTTCCTCAGGGTGGGCCCAGTAATTACCACAACAGCAAATGACCTCCTGATACTAGGGAAGCAGTGATGTTTATCCTGGCAGACTCATTCATGCTCTGTTCCTGTGTTTATCATATTAAATCATATTTTCAAAAATTTTATGGTAGATGACTAAATGCATAATTATGTAAGCTAACTCACAGCCACAAGTCAAATGCACGCTTTGTGTCTTAGAAAATCTTCTCACCCTGGGTATTGCTGGACACTTTTAGTTTCAGTGCTTTTGAGTTGACATATACCAGCAGTCTGTCCTGCTTAGAAACAGCACTTTTATCTCAAAACCAAAATAAGAGCTCAGCAGAAACTCATCAGCCAGTTTATTTGCTCCTTTGATCTTAAGCACACTCTGTGCCGCTTGCTGCAGATCTTTGCAAACTTGTAATGAGTCCAAATTAAATACAGGCTTAGTTCAGTTGTTCAGAATGTACATGTCACTGTTGTACAGTCAGTTTTATTGTCCAGCAAAAGACTTTTTGGACAAGAAAAGCAATTAGACCTATGGATAAATGTTAAATAATAATTAAATTTAAATAGTAATGAAATTTAAAGATTAAACCTAAGATAAAGCTGCAGTACATGTAAAGAGAACATTAAAGGATATTTCTTCTGATGTTTAAAGGCAAAGCTCAACTCTGATGGCTGATAAATACACAAAACACTCACATGGCGGCTGCCATGCGCTCTGGCATCAAATGTGGATGTCTGCATTTCAGGTTTAGGTAGTCCCAAAGGTTCAATAGGATGAGAGACACATGCTGAGTGTCCTCTGTGACCCAGAGACTGCTGAGGGGACTGATGCACAAACAGTTAAGCAATGTCAACGGAAAACGAGAGGAAAGCTCCTCTTTGAGCCAGGTCAGGCCAATATCATAAATAATAGGTCAGCACAGTGACCCCGTTTAAACATATTTATGGCTGTAGACTGTATTTCAGGATGAGCTAAAAACTAAACAGATGAAAAGAAGAAGAAAGTTTCCAAATAAGTTATAGCAAAACTAAAGTTAAGGTTTTACAGTTGAAATGTGGCCTTTCAATTTTGTTGCAGTTTGAGATTGAGCAATTAAAAAAGGGGGAACAGACAGTTATGTAACAGCTGACAGCTTTGAGAGTTCAAGAGTTTCGGATGGCAGTTGGGCAGACGGCATCACATTGTTACATTGAAATAGCTAACTCAACATTCTCTCAATATTACTGATTTTTTTCTATTTCCATAATGTTTATTTTGCATTGATAATCAAGGTAAGATCTCACCTGTGCTGTTTTGTTTAGTATTGTATGTGTATGAGGTTGTAGTGTGATTGCCATGTATGCAATAATATCGACTGAATATGTCCATTTTATGATAAATGATAAATGAACAAACATACCCCACCCAATCTATTGTGCTTGCACAATATCTGAGCTCCCAGTTAAACTTCTTAGGACACTGGTTCAAGAAACAAGAATTCCACACATGGCTTTATTACTGACACATAGCTCCAGACCAGCTCAAGAAATTCTTCTCCAAAGCAAAGAGGTCGTCAAATACTAAACTGCTCTAGCAGATCCTGTTTATTCCCTGCTCTACTCTACTTGCCTTTTTTGGTTTGCTATAATGTAAAAAAAACGCCTGGCACCTACTTCTTTGGTACCTACTCGAGGTTCAAAGAAGGAGGGCATCTCGTGACCCTCTCTCCACTTTGGGAACCACAGGAGGAGAGTAGAAATGGAAACAGAAAGGCGAGAGTGTGATGGAGAGCCTGTCGTGTAGAGAGTGATACTGACATATCAAAATAGTGAGACGTGCGGGTCACTTGAACTTTGTAGGTCACAAGTCCCTTGAATGAGTTTTTATCCCTTTAAATTGTTGAGTGAAGGAGTTGTGAGTCTTCACAGCTGTCTCTCCGCTCTGGGATGAAAACAGAGAGACAGAGGAATCTCTCATTGGTGATTTCACCCACACGTTAGAACCTTTCGGGCATAAAGTCCACGCAAAGACAGTCCCTAAAATGGGCCTAAGGTCTGAGGACCATAGTCAAAATAATACACACATTAAGTGATTATTTTTGTCACTAATATATGATGAGTGGAGTATGTGTATATTTCAAGTATCAGCAGCGTCCCTATGTGTCATTGAGTGTTGGGCTGCGATTTTAAGGATCTGTTTGTTAACAAAGCTTCAGTTGGTAATCATGTAACCAGAAGCAAAAGAAAGGCAGAGCTGAACACAATAACAAATCTGAGAGTGTTTATAATGTAATAAACATTTCATGCATCACAAATAACATCATTACAATGTAAAAAGTCTGACAATAAAAACTGTGCAGGCCTCTGCAAGTTGTCTGTTCTGGATTAAGGAAAGTAACCTTGAATCAGTCCACTTCATCACCTCAGCATCCTGCTCTGTTGTGCTCAGCTAATCTCTAGATGAAGCCATTGTCTGTGTTTGCCTGACCTGAAGTTATTGCCTCATTCATTAGTGCTCAGCTGTGGATAACAGGTGATATAAATATTAACACGCCTCACCCATGTCCTCAGGCTTTGGCTCACCGTGTTATGCAATGCTGAGGTGATAGCTGTTACATTTCAGGTTGTCTGGCCTTGGGCTGTAGCTACATTTTACAAATGAAAACTTGCTCTGGTGGACAGATTCCAGTTTTCAGCAACTCACTGTGTTTAAATTTTAATACTGTCAAGTCAATTTATAGAACTGATGAGTATTTACCTCTTAAAATTGTGCTCAAGACAGTGTGGAGAAATAGCATTTGGCCTTAAACCCGCAGACAATCAGGTCTAATTTGACAGATAATCAAATAAAAGATGCAATACAAATTACAGTAAGAAGTGTGTGCAAAGGAGAATTTTTGGTGTCTGGACAAACTTGTCTGGGTTTGGACTCAAGACCTCATTATTTTTAAGGTCTTGCCTGCTGTCCTGATTGGCCTGCTTCCCATTCATTAGTCATCTACATGTACAGAGATTGTACAGTGCAGTTGTAATGTAATTTATGCCTATGTTTTTTACACTGAACTAAACAACATTAGCGTAATGGTGCCTCAGTGTGTGATGCTATTGTTATGGCAATAAAGACAGACAAAAAGAGTGGGCTAACACACACCCCTGTCTGTTTAATGTGCAGACACTAATTGCATGATTCAGACAGGAAAACTAGGGAAAGGTACCGCACACTCAGCTCCATATCAGCTCTTTTGATCACCAAAGTTTCCAATGATGAAACTCTGTAGAAATCATTGGTGATTAAAAGAACTGATAAGGTGCTGAGTGTGTGGTACTTTATTTGATTCATGCTGTGGTAGCAGTCAGTGTGACGTCAAACTTTGGTCATGCAGCGCTCTCTAAATGGTAAAAGTAATGTAGGTACACGGCAGTAACAATCATTTACAGTCTCGTGATCTGAAGGTTAATCCTCTGGTCCCCAATTTCCAAACATTTTCAGTAGCCGCTCTTCTGCTAAACGTAGCTAGCTCCTCTTTAAATCCCCAAAAAACTTCATTAAACCTTCACACACTTACTCTCGTGCTGGCTCATACAATGTCACCTCATTTCATCTTTGAACTGTTAAGAACTGTGAGGCAGAATACAGACCCAAATTCCCGCCTAGAGCAGACTTAATAAAGATGATAACCTCACTCTAATTAGTGCAACCTTTCCCTTTCGGATCATTCTTGCTCTGCTTGATAAATGTAGAAACTCATTTGTGTGAAAAAACACATTTTCTATACTAGAATTCAAAGATTTTAGCTCAAGTGCCTTTTAGTGTTCTCTACCCTTTTGCAATGGACCTCAGCCAACAATATCAAAATGAAACAGCAGTTGCTTCTACTATAGGCTTATTGGACTTTTTGTTTTTTATTGTTTATTTGACATGTTTCCACCAATGAACTTACCTTCACAGAAGAAGGTAAGTTCATTGGTCACATATACAGCCTACAGATGAAACTTTGGTCTCTGCATTAAACCCATCCCTGCCGAGCAGTGGGCAGCTGGGTAGCGACTCCAGATCTTTGCCAGTACCTCAAGTAAGAGTAGGTATTGACTGGAGATACTTTTTTTTTTTTTTGATGGTGGGGGAAAATGGTGCAAATACTGGAAGAAACCTCCTGCCTTTCTGACCCGGCGGGGAACCAAACCCAGAGCCTTCTTGCTAAGAGGTGACAGCGTGAACCACTGATCCATTGTGCTGTGCCTCCCAACATTTGTAAGGCCTTCATAAATGATTAACAAACCTTAAATTAATGGAGCATTTCAAAGTCACAAAGAAGAAAATATTTACAGTTTTTCTCATTCACTTTGGCTCAATTCTCAAACAAGAAACGCATTTTTCACAACATTAAGCTCAAATCTCTAGACAGTTAGTTTGTTCACAAAAGAATATTGAAGCAAATCTCATTGTTTTGGTACATGTGTGTAAAAGAGTAAGTACAGTTCTCTACAAATCTGCACTAAAATCACTTGTATATGGCTCATTGATCAAAACTGATTGGTTGATTCTTACTGAAATTGTCAAACTCTTCACTGCTTATAAACATTGTTTCATCGTCAGGTTCATCAGGTTTCATCAGGTCAGATTTGATGTTGACAGAAATTCTGGTCCACGAAGATGAGAACTTATACATACAGTGTTACTGTATGTAGCCTACTATGAAGAGGTACAAAGTTTAAAAATCAAAAAAACAGAAACGGCCACAAGTATTTTTATTGTTATGGGAGTTTTTTTTCTTCCTTTTTTATAGGGATGCAGTTTTGTGGCAATTATTAACAGAATTTAGGACTATCATGGTGAAAAAGCATACATACATTTTGACTGGTATGGCTCAAATAATAACAATACAACTTTTATTTTTGTGTTAGTGGCCAATAAACTGATACAAAAACTAGGTTTTGAAAAATAAATGAAATGTTTTGGGTGACTGACTACCTTTTGCAAATATGTACTAGAGTTTTGATGTACCATTAAACTGTTATGATAGGTGCACTTACAATTTAGAGAATGTTAAGACTGTTTCGAAGAATGAGCCAAAACAACTGAGAAAAACTGTAAGTTTCCAGACTGGGCAAACATGAAACAACTAAAGGGCGTTCTCACAACATGGCAACCCAAAGGGCTTATTTTAGAGATAAATAAAACTACAAAGCACAGGTAATGTTGCATTAAAGCCATAGTTAGAATGTATAGGCTGACCTCTATAGAAACTCTTTATAAGGGATGACTTGCATGTGAGTCTACAGCTCTGACAAGGTATTTCCCCCTTGAAGGTCCCACAAATCTGACTTTGCTCCATAACTTCAAAGGTTCTGAATATAAATTAGAGATTTCACTCACAACTCTTGCCATTCTTTACAAGCTTGTTTTTTTCTTTTTTTTTTAAATAATAAAATTGCATCTTTAAAATCTAGCTAAAATATAAATATGAATGGTGACCTCATATGACTAAATGGAGATATTCATTTAAAAAAAAACGAACAAACAAACAAAAAACCCCTCAAAACTGCTGGGCTAAGCTGACTGTGTCTGTGCTGCTGCTCTCCTGGGGGGTTTCCCGTCTGAGCTCAGCAGCCAGTCTGGAGCGACACATGCGGTTGTGGTGGAGGTTTGGCCCGGAGCGTTTTGGTGTGATCTGGTTGTGGTTTATCATAATACAATTATATCCACCGCCAGGCACACTCTGAGTCAGCCAGATCTGACATCTAATGATTACTTTAGGAGATAGATAGATAGATAGATAGATAGATAGATAGATAGATAGATAGATAGATAGATGGATAGATACTGTAAGACCTTTCAAAGAGGCCTGTCAATGGGCTAATGCTGACAGATGAGGGTGGGTTTCCCGTGTTCAAAGTAGCCTTACAGTGGGAAAGCAAGAACATATAATGATTGAATTACGATTTGATTTAAAAACTATTTGGCCTGGAAGATGACTCTGAGGTTGAATGAACATTTTTACTGTTCCTAGTCCAGAGACATTCACATCAAGACAACACAAGTGGAAATTCCTCAGTTGACCTTATTTAATCTTGGTCTTAATGTCTTATTTTGCCTGTAAGATTAGCTAACTTAGTTTATTTTGCCTTAAAATTGTCCAAAAGCTCTAGAAGACCTTGGAGTTCCTCTCCTCAGTTGTCCTGTGCCCTCTGTCTGATGCTTTTACAGCTTAAATTTACACAGTAGATCTTGAGTTTGCATTTTCTTTAAAAGTCTGGAATTTTAGGACTTACTCCTACCAAGTGTGCGTCATAAAATTCCTCACAAAAAGAAGTTTAGAAATTTAATTTTTAAAAACTTGTGGAATAGTCTTTTTCCTCTTGTTTCAGTCTTACCAAATGATCTGACTCTTATCTGTCTGATCAGTTATTTGTAAAAGAAGCAGACGCTTAGTAGTCTGTGCTGACAGACACTGAGGGCGATCAGCAGGGGTTCAGTTGGTGTCTGTTACCTGTTAGTGGAGGAACAACCTGATTACCGTTTTATCTCCAGAGTCAAGCCAGAAGGGACACAGCCCTGGACTTCCGGTTAAAACTCAACGTTCAAAGTAAAATCGTAATTGACGCACACTCATACAGTGACGCAGCGTGCCACGCAATGCATACAGATGTGACTTTTTTCTTCTCATATATATGCAATGACTGATTGGCTAAAAGAGGAAGGGGTTGTGAGAGAAAGAGAGAGAGAGAGAGAGAGAGAGACAAAGCGAGAGAGAGAGTGGGTAAGTGTATGTGTGGGAGAGCGAGAGCGATATGGGGAGGACTGCCAGGGATGCAAAAAGACTCCGAGCTGCGAACTCACTTATTTTGAAAGCGGGCTTTATTTCTGTGCGTGTCCCCGTCTTCACTGAAAGGAGCCGCAGGCCAGCCTGTTGCGCACTTAGCGGCACATTCACCCAGAGCGCACCGCAGACGCGTGGATACCGTTCTGGTAATGGACTTCCCTTGACTTCTTACGGCGACTTTATGATTGGATTGGTCGGTTTTTCTCCTTACACAACAAGAGCTCCTAACAACGTGCCACCTCTGAGCGGATACAGTCTTTACGCATCCTGGAAGCAGGAACAAAAGGGACTCTCGAGGTGCGTGTGTACCTGTGTCTGAGTGCTTGTGTGTGGGACACAGAGAGAATCCTCTTCTCTTATGTAGATTGTCAAACTCGTGGTAAGCTCACCTCCTACCCAGATGTGCCCCGGTGTGCATGTGTGTGTCCCTGTGTGCTCATGACCGCAGCTGGTGGCCTTTGGTTGTTCAGCGGTACTTTCACTTTCGTCAGGTGCGTTCGGGCAGAGCCCGGTGAAGTCACGGGGCCGCTGTTTAGGTGTCCTATTGTGTGGCTCTCTTGCACTGAGTGTTGCGACATCATAAAATCTATACAGCTGGTACAGCTCGCGCGAGGATAAGGCGAGAAGCAGACTCCAGAGGGGATCTTCAGTGCAACAGTTCAGCGAAATTACACGTTCCTGAACACCGGCATCGGACAATTTCTACACTACGGGCGAACACAGGTGTAAAAAGAGGCCGGGTCACATAGGCCTACTTAGAAAAGTAGTCAGGCTGCTAGTTTGACATTCTGACACAAGAAGACAACACTTGAGCGCAGAATAGTGATAAACTCTGATTAATCTAAAAAAGCAACAAAAGCGCAGCAGTGTCCTACGTGCTTAAAATTGAAACAAAATTAAAATGTTTCCCCTAAAAGAGCAAATACACATGTGAAGACACGACGGAAGAGAAGTCCATGCGGTCACAGGCAACTCGCTCTCTTTCATTGTGCTTATTCCAGCGTTTAATGCAGGTGAATGGACATCCAGGATATGAAAAGCAATAATATTGCAATAGGCATGTCTGCTTTATTTGATCATTCCAGCACATTCATTGGACTGCGACCATTGCACATTCAGTCTGCGGTGTCCTGCTGCAGGTTCTGCAGGGCAACAGAATGTTACTGCAAATTAGACATTTCTACTGACCAGCTGAGAGTATATGAGACAAAGTGCAGCTAATAAGGCTGCTTCATCCTCTGGTCATGGAGATATGAAGCATCATTGTGTTTTCTTTTAATTGGTGAGCAACAGAGTTTGGAATTAGAACAGTTTTAGAATAGAACAGAAAGGGAGCAGAGAAAAGAAGAGGAATGCTGCAGTGACTCAGCTTCAGCAAATGTATGTGTGTGTGTTTGTTTAAGAGAGAGTGTGTGTCGGCTCCTTTGCTTTCTTGTGAGGACCAGCCTGAGGTTTGAAACTCTTTTTGTGTGAGGGCACTTTTCACCAGACATCAGCCTGCTTTAGGGGTTTATAATCAGGATGAGGTTGCTGATGAGTAAGTTGAAGGTTAGAGTGAATGGATGTGGAAAGACTGTAGACTGTTTGGGGCTATAAAAGCACCAGAACAATAAATAAGTAAATAAATTGGATGAAGGGCAGGGATGCTCTACTCACCGCTTCATGAATAATCCATATATTCGTACTATATATACTGTATAAGCTTACCGTCATAGAGTAAATCCTTGGAAAGGGAACGTAAATCCCAGACCCTGTAATTTTGTGAGTGCAGGCTGAGTGCAGCTCAGAGATGCGGCTTTTATGCATCATTGCCTGTGTGGGTGCCAAAAGTTCAGCTCAAGCGCTAACAAGTTGTAACAGTTGGGTTTTGTGTGTGGCTGAGTGAACCTCCTGTGTCCTGTAAAGTATTATTTGTTGTGCTGGACATAATTTTTTACAGAATTCATGTTTAAACCTAAGCTGAGCTTGTTATTTTAAAGCCTTGGCACTGATATGATTCACCAGTGTGATACCAGCTGCAGTTTGCATATACAGGCTACACATCTAAAAAGATCGGCCAGTAGAGCTACAGTATATGCTCTGGCGACACCTAGAGTAGGGGACAATCATGTTATTTAAGTGGACTATATATATTGTTAGTATCTGCAACATAATGCAGATGCTGAATGCCGATATAAATATCTGATATTGATACAGATATCTAAATTTGATTGCATGCTAACGCCTCACATCCTTTAAAACCAATCATTTTAAGGCTTAATTAGGCAAAGCTTAGCTCCTGTTTTGTAGGTCGTTGGCTGTCAATAGGTCAACTCCCGCCCCCTGCCCCCGCCCCCGCCCCAGCCCCCCACCTTACACTGTCTTTAGTCGAATTTCCGCCCCCTGCTGCCCCCAAAAGTGTCCCAAAAGGATGTGTTCTTTTCAGTGAAGTTGCCTCTTTGTAGTTAAGTCATATGAGTCCTGTGTTTGAGGCTGCCTCTGAATCTGCGTTTACACTCTTTCAGTTCATGTGATTGATTCTCCTTGTTAATTGTTCTGCATGCACTCTTGCTGATGAGAAATGAAAGTTAAGGAAAATAGCCTGAGTGAGGGAGGATGAGGCAGCAGAGGAAGTAATAACTCATAATCTGGATAGTTTATTGTCTGGAGAAAATAGTACATAAAGTGCTTAATACTGAATAAATTTGAGACATGTTAAATCATTCTTTTAAGTAGTCAAGAACATTGCTGAGATGTCATCTTTTTGAAGTGTGATAGAAGTGATCTGTCCAAAAATGAACACTCTTCCTTTAAGTTCAGTATATCAGTGACATTCACCAGTGATGAAACAGCTTAAATCCTGTGTCTTTTCTTTCACCACATCAGAAGCATTCCTTAGCTTTGCTGAAGATGACCTGAAACCATAGAGGCGGGCACAGAAAGCCGCTTTAAAAGTGTTTCGATCAAATGGTGAATTAATGCCTCTGCTCTTCCTGAGATGTTTTTAATATTCTAATATCAGAAAAAACTAACTGAAATGTGCTCTAGTACAACACCACCACGAACCACATCCTCTAAAAGGATCACAGGGTTTCAACTCTTATCTTAATCATATTTTCTCTTTTTTTTTGCTTTCTGCTCCACGCTGTGAAGTTTCACCAAGCTCAAGAGTTATCTATCTACCTACCTACCAACCAACCAGCCAACCAACCATAAAAACAGATCGGTCACCACTCAAATGGCAACAAAACAAAAAAAGTAACTTTAACCACAAATGTGCAACAGCATACTTCAAATTATGATATGACTGCCTGTCAATCTGGGAGTGTTGGGAAAAACAGTTTCCATAAAAAGCATAACCATAAAAAAGCATACGATTTCAAGTAAAAAAGGGGATTTCTTGTATTATTAAATTTGTCAGATTAACCTCTTACAGTACACCCAATTTGATCTAATTCAGCAAAAAATGTCCATGAGGAATTAGAAGGGCAGGAGCATATTTTTTCTCCTGCCTGTCCATCTAGATTGTTTTGTAAATTGCAGAGTTTTGGAAGTATAAGCCATAGGTATGAGTCTGTCTTCTTGTAAATATAATGGAACTAGCTGACACTTGACTTGTGGTGACCAACACACAAAATCAGATTTTAAAAACTGAACAGACAGAGATGGTTACGTAAGATAATCCATGGACCTCATTGTGAGCAGTTTCATAAAAGATCTATTTTCTCGCTAAACTTGTGCACGTTATCACCGTGCAGAAAGATGTGTGCATCTACTCATGGATGAGACATGGGTGGAAACATTAATGGAATCCTTCCTGACTGACCTGTAATGTTAGCTAGCTAAGCAGTGCTAGGCCAGCTAGCAGCAGGTTCAAGCCTCTTCCAGTGCATCGATATGATTTGCAGGTATAGGTCTAAAAAACAGCAAAGAGCAAAGCAGGCCACAACCAAAACATATTGGCAAAGGGGAGCACAATAAAGTGGAGAAAGCCTGACCTAGCTAAATGAGTTTTGTACAGAATTTCGCACTGTCAGACCCTTTATTTTGTAATTTGCTGTTTTCTAAATTCAGCATTTGTATATAAAGAGTAATTCACTGATTAGAGGGTGTCTCATATAATGCTATGTGTGGCTGGAAAAACAAAAGCCTTGACCAGTGAACTTCAACCAGTTTGCCAGAAACCAGTGCTCCTTCAAAGTGTGCTGTGAAAAAAAATTCTCTGGACACAAAAGAGCAGCTTATGTAATCAGTCAAGTGTATGTTATAAACACATTCTCCAATGAAACTCAAGCTTTCAACCTTGTTAACATATGCGTGTGGTGTTTTTATAACAAGACACATCATGAGATATGCTGCTAGACTGTGCCAGCGCATTTTCACCTCAGAGCTGCATTATTCCGTGACAATCTCACAAACACAGATTCGGATAAACAAGGTTAAACATGTAACAAACCTAAGGAACAAATCTCACCAACTTGCAAAGAGGGGCTACAGTGGAACGAGCGGCATATGTAGCTGCTTAGCAGTATTTTACATGCTGAGTTTTACTGTTAAAGGAGCACGAGATGTTTTCAGTTTTAAAGCTCCAAAAAGTAGAAACATTGAGCCCTCACGTATTAATAAAAGATCTGAAAATCAGAGAGCTAAACTGTAGTCTTTTCCAGAGCATGCAACATTAAACTGAAGCCCGATGCACTTCCATTCACTTATCCTGTTGTCACAAGTGTAGTGCGAAACATGTTACAGCCATCTTAGGCGTCTTGTTATCATAAAGTTATAGATGCATCACAAATGATGAGAAAGAGGAATAAGGTGCTTCGTGCTCTAGTTAGACGGTTGATAAGTTATTGGTGGGGTGGGAGCTAAAGTATAGGGGCGGTGCAAGCCATGGCCAATGAAAGTGTGTGCTTGTGCTCCTACAAAGTTTGGCTATGTTACATGAATCCCTTCAGAAGTTATTCGCCTTTTTGGTACAGGCCACTCCCACCTCCCTTTTAGCCAGTTGACATTAGCACACACACACACACTTACTTGACCTCCATGCTAGATTTCAGCGTCTAAGGGTGAAAACTGTGTAATTTTAATGAAAAGAGACAATGGGTTCAATCAATGCCTAGAGAGGAACTTAAGTCACTGATTTACATTAAATTCAAAACCTAAATTTAGAGTAATATCCAGACTGGCCACAGCCTTTCAATGTGAGTGTAAGTCGACTGACAAACCCAGCAGACTTGGTTCGGAAACAGTGGCTGAAGGGTTCGGGAATGTTCATGGTTGTAGGTTTCATGTAGTTCTCATATATATATATATATATGAAAATCTGTTCAGTGCACTGATGTTTTGGGTAAAGTTTGTTAGATACCTCGCCCTCATATATCTTTCTCACATATATTTGATAACCACATTTAAAATGTTATTTATAGACTATCGGCTGATATATCAGTTGTCGGAATTTTCTTCCTACCTAATATTGGTATCGGCATCAGCCACCAAAATCCTATATCGGTCGCGCCCTAATATCAACTGAAAAAGGCAGTAATTATGTTAAAACATACATTGGTATAATTTGTGTTTTGTTTTCATCATGAAATCGATCAATATTAATAATGTCATTTCATTAAGCCTTTAGAATAATACAGTGAAAATATGCAGAGTATAAGGCATTTTTGTTTATGAATGGGTCTGCGATTTAAGTTCCCAAGAAACAGCATTTTGAGACTCTCTCGCCTCTGTATTTCGACATAAATCTAAGCAACACAGCAAAAGTATTTGAGAAGAATTGGATTTGAATGTTAAAAAGTTGGCGGTTCATCATAAATATGGAAAAGTTCAACAACTCTGTTACTTGAACAGGCAGACGTAACCCTTGAACTGCGTGAAGTGAAGGCTCACTGTTATCCAGATGGTGCAGAGTGACAAACCCTCCTCCTCTTGCAGAATCCATCAGGGAGAGAGAATGAAGCACGCTGCTGAAGCAGTCCACTGTGCAGTGACCTTTGCATAATCTGAAGCTGTCACAGTTACAACTTTCCTACATTAAGTATCGGCAGTTGGCCGATAAGTTTTAATGTTAATAAGCCTATCTTTAATTTCCCAGAGAGCAAAAAGTCATATTACAGTAACAGGGTCTGATTTGAAGAGTTTTCCTTTTCCCTTCTCTGTGGCTTGGTGTGTGTTTTTTTGTTTTTTTTGTTTTGAATCTGCCACTTCTTACATCTTTATAAAAGCATAAAATTGTGAACACTTAACTGGCACATTGTCTGTAGAAATACTTTTCCTGCCTTAAGAATTGCTTTAAAAAATAACTATCTGCAGTAGAGGGGGAAAAATCTCCTCTCCATGGTGACATCCCTATCTGATTTTATAGGCCTATTTAACTAATCTAACTTTCTTTCTATCTTTAAGTCCCTAAGAGGAACTTTTAACTGGTTGTGAAGCAGTTGAAATTTAAGAGTGGTGCCTCACATTTTATCTGCAATGACAAATTATACTATCGGCAAGGATACGGGGGATTATTATCCTGTCTTTTATGATGCCTTGGCCCTCAGTCAGCAGAAATGCTATGAACGACTTTTTGGCACACAGACCGGAAGAGATGATTTGTTGTTTACAAGCATGATCGATCCACTGTTCTCTTTTTTAATATTTATGGTTGGAGGCAGCAGAATATTTTCGTTTTGTGCAAATGAGTGGTATGTTTCTTTGGCTCTCTTCCAAAACAAATGCTCAACTGGACAAGATCTTTATGACATGCATTACTACAATCAACGCAAAATAAAAGTTTTGCGGAGCAGTTTAAACTCAGCCTGTGCAAAGACCAGAGACTCTGCCCACTCCACTGAGTGGGCTCGATTCTCTTGATCTGGCATTGTCTGGCTTTGAAACTGTGATTTCCTGGGTTGAAAAGATGATTTTCCAATGAGCACCGGAGGTGGGGAGCCACAGGCGGGACATACTTCTCAAGAAGAAGTATGCGGTGTGGTTCATGAGAGTTTTAAAAAATTCTGAATTTCTTTGTGGAAAAAGAAGCCGTGACACGTCTGTTTAAACCGGTGCTCCTTCTTACAGCGCCTGCCTGAGGGAGATAGCATCTGTCCTTGGCAGCGAGAGGCAGGAAGCACCGCTGTAGGTCCCACTGTCCACTCATGGTGATAACGTGATGTGATTAAAGCCACACACACTCCACACTGTGAGGAAAACACCCCCTGGCAACATAATGCATGGATTAATTTTGGCAGCAACAAATGAGGAAGGGTTAGGGGAAATCCAATCTCCTCCCTCTGAGAGTCACTCAAAGTGGAGCCAATGCCAGACCAAGAGAATGAAGTCCACACAGTGGAGTGGGTGGAGTCTCTGGTCTGGGCCCAGGCTAGTTTAAACTGTTTTCTGTACAGAGTTTTAGGTTTTGAAATGTCTGCTTTATTAATCTCCTAATAAATGTTTCATTATATGTATACTGCACATAATTTCAAACAAGTTCATATGCTAAACATTACAAAATAATGTTTTCATACAGATAAAATATAGGCTATTATGATAATTAAAATATTAATAGTGGGCCTGTTATATGTTGTTAGCATTAATTCTGATGAATCGATCATTGAGCAAATGAGCAAAGTGCCTCCCGTCTCTTCGCTCTGCCTGAACAATTCCAGTCTGGAGGTGACAATTTGGATGACTTGCACAAGACTGTAACTTCATTTTCTTGGCGTTTCAGCATTATACTTTATGTCAGTCTGTTCAGTGTTGATGAGTAAGATGTTGATATGATGGATTGATAAATGCTTTATGAAGGCTTTTCTTGCTTTTCCTGCTTAACTTGCTCTCTGTCTGTCCACCTGTTCATCAGTTCAGTTGACTGCCAGTTTTCTCCTCCCCATCTGTTTGACTGCCCGCCAGTGTTTCTCTCTTGCTTCCTGACTAAAATCTGTCTCTTGTTTGCAGATTGTCAACACCAGAGAGCTGCAGAAGAACAGAGCCATAACAACCAGGATCTGTTGCTGCTGGCATGATTCAGAGATGCTCAACTATGTAATGAAGTTCTAAAGCTCAAAAACCCATGTGTGTCCCGCCGATCGCTCACACTGAGGAGTTGCAGACACCAGTGTTGTAAGAGAGAGTGTGTGTGGCGGGCTTTGTGTGTGTGTTTACACACTTGCTGAGATTAGAGCACTGTGGAGCCGGTGACTTCAGCCCAAGAGCATGGTCCAACTGTCCACGTCAGTCTGCCTGCTGGGAGGCCTTTTGGGTAAGAGACTCTTGCACATGATGGTGTTTGCATATGTGTATCATGAAACTGCAGTGACTGACTCCTCCTGACTTTAACTCATTTTCATACGTGACATTTGTTTTTTATCAGGCTGTCTCATGATGGTGGCAAATCATCTAGCAAATTGAATGAGAAGCCCAGTGGGGTCATTGCTATTTAGTGGCACACTGCAGATTTTTGGGTATTCTGTATGTTGCTAAAATAATAAAGCAGGGAATGTCTGTCCACCTGTATGTCCGTATGTTTGTCTTTAGAAATGGATGATGATTAAGTAAACAAATTCCATTTTTTATGACCAGTGATTGGTGATTTTGATCTGAGCTCACTTACTGGAGAACTATCCATCAAAACTGTTTCACTTTTGTCGCCTGGTCCAAGCATTCAGTTCTCAGTGTCTTAAAGTATTTAATACTGAGAGCGAATGTTCTATGTCGTCCAAGGTTTAATGTGTGTTGGTTTGAGTTCACCAAAACATTTGATGATCCACTTGAGAAAAGCTGGTTCATATGTGATTTTTTCCGTAACTGAACCCCAACAATTTACATTTTTTAAAAGTTTTGTTTGGATCTCTCTGCTTCTGCTTGTTAGGTTAAAGTGAGCCAGGAAAGTACCCGTTTAGGTTGTAGCCTGTTTGTGTGGCTTAAACTCCTGTCCTCCTCTCAGGCGTTCAAAAGCTGGACAGAGTAGGGTTTGGCGTTTTGTCTGCACGCAATACACATAGTTCATCCACACGCTGCATTCAGTGCAATAATTTTATAATTTTATGCAGAATTTAGTTAATATTTGTGTTAAATTCTGTCAGTGCTGTCAATGTTGATCTGTAAGTCTGGGGTTTGAATTCATTGGCTGCAACAGTAAAATTACCTGTTTAAATCCGACCTGGCATCAAGGTGAGTGCATCTTCCTCTTTCTTTCTGTCTGTTGTATATTTTCTCTGCTTAACGTATTTGTGTAGCAAAAACTGTCAGGCTAAGAACAACCAAGAATGAGCAGGTGGGTTAAAAAAATCCAACCACTACCCAGCCACCTTTAATATCACCCACTGGCCTCTGAGTGATGCTGTAACAGATAAGTTTTACATTTATCTTGAAATGGCTTAACCAAGAATCACCATTCTAATCTCAATCTGCACCAGTCATCTGTGTCTGGTATTTTGATTAAAAAAAAAAGTCAAGTTGTGTGATTTTTCGTGGTTTATTTCTGCTCACACTGTGTTTATTGTCATCAGTATCGTAACACAGTACTGACTTGAATTGAATTCAGTATTGAAATAATAAGGTGACATTTTTTCTTTATTTTCAGGACAGAAGTTGATATATCATTGAAGTAATAAAAAATGCTGACTAGAATAATAAATGAGCTGTTGTTTCACACATACTTTATTGCAGTGTCAGTTTGGTTTAATGTGATATTGTAGAAAAGTTTCCACAATGTTCTCTAGTTAACCACTGCAATAAAAGTGATAGCCTGTGTTGAGTACTAATGGTGATTCCTAATAAAATGAAATGAAATGAAATGAAGTGACAGGATTGTCTTTGGGATGTTTTGTTGTCTGCTCAGTCGCTAAAACAGAGCAGTACAGTACTTTAATCCACGGCAGCAGTTGATATCACTCTTGTATGCAAATTTAGTCAAACACTGTTAGAGGGATCTGCATGATGTTATTGCACTGGCATTTGAAAATATTATATGCTCAAAAGAAAATTTGTGCTACTGTGCAGTTTCCTCATGTTCAGGTCAATTATATTCATATTAGATGACTTTGCACTCAGGACTGGAATATTAGATACAGCATTAGATACAATCTGTTTAGGATTATTTAGGATTATAACTTAATTGTTGTGATTGTTTTCTCAGTGTCAGACCTTTGTGTCTTGCATAAGCTGCTATGCTTCATGTTCCTGCTCTTTCAGTGCCCTAGTGGGTGCGCTGTTTTCAGCCCCTGTGATTGATGCACATGTTAGTGCTGTGCTGTCGGGCCGTGAATTGGTATCATTGTAAAGCATCTGGTGACACTCTTGATGATTTTTGGTAATTAACCATGGCGACTAGAAATGAAGAATATAAATATTTCACCCTGCATTGTTCAGTTATTATATATTTATAGGCATTAAATGTGTAAGACTTGATTTGTTTCATCATTCCAAAGTCGTATGAGACTAATGAACTTTTAGCACAGAGATCTTCACATTTTCATTGTTTCCTGACAAAGGCCACGTGTGAACAAATAGCTGAGTCAGCTATTTGGGGTATTTGTGTGGCACTTTTCCCGTCTTGAATCATTCTGATAACCTGTCATTAGGCAGGAAAACTTTGACACGCTCGGTTGTAATTTTGTCTGCTTTGTACGTCGTTCAATGATTTTTCTCAAGCAAGAGAAATTCAGTGTCTTAAACTTTGTGTCAAAGAGCCTTGTAAATGTTGCCCTGACCATGATTGATACCCCAAGCACATCCGCCCCATTCTTTTGTACGGCAGCTCAGTCCCAGCTGCTCCATGGGTGTGCAATGCCTCTATTGGCGTGAAAATACCAACAGTCTGTACCCCGCAGGCTCGGCGCCTTAACTGTCCTTCTTGCTTTGATCCATATAATCAGTGTTGTTGAAAACTGATCTTTGAAGAGTGAACACAAATGTTGTCATGACATTTAATTTAGACTCAGTATGATATAACAGCAAAATGCTGTTTATACATGAGTTACTCTTGAGGTGTCTTGTAACTCTGCTGCTAGTTTGCTGCCACACACAGAAATACTTATGGGAATCATATTTTGTGCATGTATGCCAAACATGATACATAGATTGTCAGTGATTCCAGCCATTGTGATTCTTGTGTCTTTCTTGTAACATTGCTTGAAAGTCATCCTTGTACACAAAGAAATTATACAGATGAGTTGTCTGCTTGTCTTTTTATCTCCAAGCCCTTAAGTAGCTTGAAAAAACCCCAAACTGACACCTGAGTTCTGAACATTAAGCATGAAGCATTCTTGCATTAAATTTGTACTTGCTTTTCAAACAATATATAGCACCATAGTCTTGCATAGTTAGCCCCAGGATGAAAAAGTTGGACAGGTCTCTTCAGTGACTTTGTTCTCAGACTGAGGTGAGGGTCAAAAATCACTTAAAAAGTAAAGAATTTTCTTTAAATTGGAAAAATACTTTGGTTTGAAGGCTTAGGGGGATAATATCAGCATGAAAAAATGCCGCGGACTGGACACCACCAGTCATCGCCTCAGAGCCACTTTGGGCAAAATCTTTAAACTCAAATGCATATTCGCTTACATTCAAACTGGCTGATATTTGATAGTGTACTGCAAACACAGGCGGACATCTGGTATATATTTGCTTCAGATGTCGCTGTGGTAATATCAGGGAAAAAAATGGGCTTACAGTTCAAAGAGAATATTACCAATGGCTGTCTGGATGGTTAAATTACTTTCAAACCTACGTGACCATGTTCTGACAATCCTCTCAAAACTTGTGTGCAGAGAAATGAGTTGCAGCGTAGAGAAGCAGACAACTGACAACTGCTCATGATCCAGGGGCAAATGTCACCAATTTGTCACATGGAAATATGTTTAATAAACTGTTTTTAAATAAACTGTGTGTGCAGAAATGAATATTATGCCAGTCAAATATGTTGTTATGTTGACATATATGATGACAATAATTTGCCATTCACAGTTAATGATAATCTGCTGGTCATGTCTGATAATATATCATGTGTAGTCACCTTAATTAAATCTGTCAAGTACTCACTAAATGATACCAATTATATCTCCAATCTGCAGCTACCTAAACTAACGTTAGCATCACATAGACACAACGGACGATTTACCTCAACATTCTATGGTGGCCCTGAAGTGCCAATCACAATCACAAAATGAATATGCAGCTGCAAATAGTAAAACACAAAAACAAATCACAAAACACAAGTGCAAATAGGAAAATACGACCACAAACCAAAAACACAACCACAAATAGAAAACATAGGAAAAGAAAACAAATAGAGCTTTAATTTGACAGGAATGACCGCACATTATGTCATTTCTCACTCAATGTCTCTCTATTCAAAAAACAAAATATGTGGCTTGATGACATCGTTAAGCAGTGTAGGATCAAATATTTTTTATTTGATTGTTAAACAGCCACCATTGCAGATGGAAATCTGTGACTGACTCAGGCCAAGATGTTCACAGACAAGGTAATGCATCAAAATCTTACTCATGTTACGCTTTGTCCTGTTCGGTCATGTTTGCCGACTTCCCTCCTCACTATCTCACTTGATACTTTGTTCCATCGAAACCAAGCAACAGACGACAAAGAGAAATGCATGTGTGCTTGAATTAAGTCGGATATTCCTCTGAGTTTGAGCAATGACAAAGGGTGCCTCTCTCTGTATATAGTATTCTAAAGTGATCTGCTCAGTTTCATTGTTGCTGTCCTCTTGGCTCAAGATCTTAAAATCCGTCTGCTCTCGTTCTGCAGGAAAGGGGCCCATTCAGAGTTAGATGTAGGGGTTGACACGTGTTTGTGGTACGATGCACAAGTACACAACTCAACACAACATACATATAGTCATTTTAAGACATATTAATGTGAAAATGTTAGACATTGTAAGTTTAAGTGGTAAGTATAGTACATAATTTAAGTGATAATATACAGGAAGACTGTTCACCATCTGCTAGTTGTTGGTAATTTACACTCATTGGCTATCCAGAAAGCTGACACCTGCATGATGTAGTACGTTAAATCAGTTTAGCTCGAGACACACAGTCTGGCCTTAATGTTTTCATAATAACAAGAGCGTGAATTTTTTTTCAGAGATACGTGAACAAACATGAGCCTACAGTGCAACAACTCGACATAGATATGTTTGCCTTGAGTTGTAGCTGACCATGTACTTCCTGTATTGGTGTCGTATGAGTTTTGCCTGGTTTTGCCACAGCTGCGCCCCTTTAGAAGACAGGAAGTAGTCTTGAGTCCATTCATTCT
>JAQLOL010015580.1:0-25623 GCA_029783665.1 Naso thynnoides
CTATTTTACAAACTATTCACTACGTGGTTGGAAGTAATATCAACTTATACTGGACCAAACTGCCACAAACAACAAACCCTTTGGAAGAAATCTTCAACCGGGCTCCTTCTTTTTGGATTAATTTGGTGATCGACTAGCACGGACTTTCATACGAGAGGAGTGTTAGCCATTTTTGGGCTGCAACTTAGCTCCGTTCAAACCCGATACAGGTCAATGAGCAAAAAAAAACTCTCTGGATGTCTTCTTTGATGAGCGCCCGTTCAGAAAAAGACCCTGGGATAATTTTTTGGCGGATTAATCCTTTAATGGAGTACAAACGATCAAAGAAATAAAATTTGATAAAACATAACACATAAACTAGAGGAAGGCCAAGATGATGGTGGTCCTTGTTGCTGGCCTTCATCATTAAAGTCTCTGAGAACACTACCTTAAAAATTGTACCACCTTGTTTTTACAGTCAAGATTTGTCTTGTTTCTGTGGTAACCTGAGAAACAAAGAAAACAGATCGCAGCACTTTAACATAGTCTAATAGGCTAAATAAAACACAAACCGTGTCCTGGATATAAGATTTCAGTTTCAACACCACAAAACCACAGAGCGGTAGTTCCCTCAAGCTCCGTTGACCACAGTGCAGTGCCACTCCATCTTGCAGGTTATTGCATTTGTGTTTTACATCAACATGTTCTCCATAAGGAAGCAGGAAATCACAAAGCCAGGAGGAGGTTAAGAAGATTATTTGAATACAAAATAACAGCTGGAGTCCAGTGGACATCTAAAGCCAATGAGGAAACGATTGTGAAGGATTATGCAGGGTTGGATTTATACTGTCAAGTATGAGCTTTATGAATATTAAATTACATCAGGTCAAAGGGAGCACATGCTTTACATTCACAAGGACTGCAAACAGGCCGCGGAAAGTTAAAGCAGCTATTTATTTCTACATGAAAGGTGATTAGATTGACTGCATATAAAGATGGATGAAATGAAAGGTGAAGCCAAAACATCTGGTTCATCCTCTGGTGGCTGACCACAGTGTAGGTCATAAATTCCAAACCTCCATCCTGAGCATATATTTTAAAACCCCCCAAAACTTTGAGTTTAATTTGTTTTTGGTGCTATGAAGAGGGGGTGGGATGTAATGATTGCAGCTCACACGTCCTTGCAATGAAGTCATTAGAGGACCTGGATACCGTGGTACCAACCACTGATCATTAATAACATTAGATTTTGCCTCTGAATGAGGTCACCTAGAGGGCATGTATGTGAATTTTTTGGCTTTATTTTTGAACAAGGGGGAGGAAGTTGAGATGGCTTATCCATCTTGTGAAATTGGTTGTTCATAGCGACAACTCAATTGGATGTCTAACCTGCAATTTTAACATTTTGGTTTAGTCTCAGTGACACCACTGGTGATATTTTGTTGTTTTCAGCTGTTTTAAGCAAAAACAACAACAACAAAAACTTAACAAGGTTAAAATAAAACTCAAAACCCTGTACACTAACTGTCAATAGACAAAGTTAGCGACAAGCTGGTGAAAAGAAACAAACAAACTGAAAATGTTTCCTTTAATAGCTGATGGAGACCAAAACACAGTTAAAAGGAAACTGGATAGTAAAATTTCTTTGGTTACATATATCCAAATAAATGCCAATATTTGAATAAATAAGTAAATGCATCAACATTTTGCCCCTAAATTGATTATGGAATGTTAACGAGTGTCTCTTTGGAGTCTCATTAATTACACTGCCTCTAACTGGGTGTCTTGCACTTTTATGCACGACAGAGTTCTTGCAGGGTCATCCCCCATTCTGCCCTTTTCGTATGCTGCAAGACTCATCAGGGCTGCTTTGCTTAGGTCACTGGAATTACTTATTTCATGCCTCCATTGCCAACATTTCATGGCCATCCTTAAACATCACTGCCCATGTACCGCCTATGTAACACTGGAGTCATCTGGTATTAAGGCACCTACTGTCATCTCTCTCTCGCCGCGTTCCACTGACCTTTGTTTGACTACATAAACCATCTCTCAGGATGATCTCAAATCTAATCATGTAATTACATTAGAAGAACATCATTACTTTGAATCGCCTGCAGAAGTAAGGCTTTGTCTGAGGTCGCATTACTTGACATTTCTTCTCCAGTGAACGGAATCTGGTTTGTTGGCAGCAAGATGGGTGATGGAGGGCTGAGCTGGAGACAGAAGTAATTTGAGAAACCAAGCCCACAAATCTTTCAACCTATTAGAGGAGAAAGACCAACCTGACAGCTGCCAAAGTTGTCATAGCTTAAAAAACAGAGTTTTATTGGTTTGCTGAGTTAGACTGCACTATAACACACATAGAGCAAAACATAAGTTGCATTACACTGGCCACAAACGTGGTTTGATCCTTTTCTGTGTGTCACCTCTGATTAGTCTACAGAACAATGATGCAACATGTTTTTCTTGTTATTCCAAATTGAGGGATTTTTGGACAAGATCTCTGGAATGAGAAATGAAGAAACTGACTGAAACAGGCTCTTTTGTGGTTGACATCACATTGTCAGCTTTTGTTTTGGCCTCGTTGCAAATATAATCAAAAAATACAAAACCCACCATGAATATCTGTCTTGACGGTTTAGTGTTCAGCATTATTTAAGTTCATTTATCATGTCCTCGAAAGAGGTCAGGGTTTTGGGTCAGTTGAGCCTTTTGGAGAGCTGCTGGGGAGGGTCTTGTTTAAAGACCGTTCAGACATGCTGGTTCCCTGAAGATGACCACACTAATTGCAGAGTGGCAGTCAAGTAAATGTGCACTACAGAACATCTGGTGAATTTTGTGCTGTTTGAAGTGAATTTTGAGTGCCAGTGCAAGATTACATACATGAAATCTGTCTTAAGCAGTTCAAAAACGTCCCTTTCTTGTGTGGTTGATCATGCAAAATGCTTTAACACAGTTATTCTCAAACTGTGGGGCGACATTGCAGGGTCGGAGGTGGGGGGTGGCTGCTCCTGTTGTTTTGTTTTTGTTCTATTTTCAGAAAAAGTAGCCTGCGGCACTAATGTTTTTACATGGAGATGTTTCTTCCTCCAAAGGGGTGCATGACAGAAAAGGTTTGAGAACCACTGCTTAACGTCTAATATTTATGAAGTTATTTACATACTTAAGGACCCCATGCAGCTGACAACATGAGCTAAAGACATGCTCAAAAAAGGCTACAAATGTAGGGAGTTTGCCATCATTGTGATGAATTATGACTTGTCAAAAATACCACTTAGGATGATGATTTCATGTGTACATATATAGAAAAATTCTCCATTTTTTTCCAGGTACATACAATACAGACTCTTCATTTCTATTTCTGATTTTGATGGCAAAAAACATGAAACTAGTGTGGATGCCCTTTAAATTGAAGAAAATCCCTATTTATGACACATTTTTCCTATTCATTTAACACATTTAAACCCTTTAAAAGTTTATATTGTGCTTAGTCTCTCTGACTGCATCACTCTAACTTTATTAGCTCGGAGACAGATGTATGGACAGACGTTGTCATGCAGTAGTGAGCTTGTTGTTTTCCCCTACAGACAGCAGGAAACGACTTGCTCTTGATGTCTAATCTAATAAATGTGAAATACGAAGCTGTCTGGGTCTGTCAGGATGAGTTTGCTCTGTCTTTATTGCGTTTGTCTGTGAGTAAAGGACAGTCTTATCTGGAACCACCAGAAAGTGTCTCCACATTCATTTTGTTTCAGTTAGTGTAAATAAGTCTTGCCATACTTCGCAGAGTTATTCAAACAAATCCCATGCAATGGTTTAACATGACAGCATATGGAACAAAGTGCATGATATGTCATCCCATTACTTTACAAGAATGGACATATTAGACCTAAATCACACTTTCTTCCCTTTTTTTCCTCTTGTTCTCTGTCTCTCTTGCTGTTTCATTGGCACAGACTTTTGCACACGTTGACGGAACAGTTAATACCAAGTGGATCAGATTCCTTGTCCGTGCAGGTTTGCACATGGGACCACATTGAAGGCAATAAATATCACATTACCCAGCTGATTGTGTGCACTTCAGCCCCAGGCCAGTTGATTTAAACTCCTTTGAAGAAATTAAAGCAAGTTCATGTTTGTGTGCAAGAGGAGAAAGAAGAAAGATTTTGTAAAGAAACAGATTTTTCTGCAATTTACAGTAAAAGATCTGACATTTGCCGGTCTTGTTTTCCTGCTGGACAGCACAGAATATTTTGGCATGGGTATAAAATCACTGTCTGAAGTTAATTTCCTTTCATCTAGAAAAACATCAAAATCTGTGGCAACTTTTGGAAGCACTGTCAAAGACCTTGATGAAGAGCAAACAATGAGGCATTGTCCTCACAAGTGGAAATTTCCATTGCAATAAATATAGAAGAGATGATTAGAGGAAATGACAAAGAATGAGAGAGATAAAGAGAATATGAGGAAAAAAACAAAGAATATTGGAGCTATTAGACTTTTGGAGAAATCCAAAGAAAATAGGACTAAGACACAGATAAAGAGGTGACATATGGAAGCAAATCAAGAGACGACATGAGAGTGCATAGAGAAAAAAAGAAATATTCTGTCTAGAGTCTGGAGACAATTTCATAGAGAACTGAGCCAAAAGAGGGAAGAAGAATAAAAGGAGGGCATCAATGTGACAGAAAAAAGGGATTACACTGGCACCTCTGAAGTTTGTTAGGTCTACAAAAAAAAATCTTTAAAAATATGGGAAAAGTACTTATTTTCTTGCTGAAAGTTAGGCAAGAAGATTGTTAATGTGTTTATTATACAATATGCAACATTTCTGCATTTAAAAATGTTTAAAAACAACTCTATATTTTCCTAAATATTGTGTTGAGTTAAGTTTCCAAAGTGTTTCCAACAACATTCAAACAAAGAATTCCGAAAGTTTATTCAAGGTAACAGTGCGTTCAGTGAGAAAGGAAGTTGGCACATGGGGCACAAATGAAACTTATTTAGGTCTACATAACCTTATCTTTTAACATTTCCTTTCATCATCAGTTGTAGCTGTTTCACAATGAAATAACCGGATCTAATGATCCCACGCTACTTCACGATGTCATCATATGCTTTTGCTTGGACTGACAGACCACCAAGGGCCTCTATTAAGGTTAGCAGTGAGTTAGCTTGGCTTAGCGTTGCACGAGAAAACAGTTAGCCTTGCGTTTTCTTTTTAAAGCTAATTAGATCTCATTTTAACCCCAAGTAAGTTTGTAGTTTATGTATTTTTCTTTATGATTTTTGTAGGACTAAGTGATAGGCTACGGTTCACATTAATGAGCTTTGGATGTGCTGGTAGAGGGATTGTGTTACCCTTGGAGTGAGACAAGGTAACTTTTGGTTTTAGCCTTTATGCTAAGCTAGCTAACTTTTCTTGGCTGCAAGTTCAGATGACAAATTGGGAGCAGGCCATGCTTATTTGCTCTCTACCACTCTTTTCATGCTCCCATTACCTAGTTAAGTATCAAGCTACAGGAAAAGGTTAGATTAGTTTAGTTTATCTCAGGGTTAGCAGGATTCATGTTTAAAAGAGCTTTTCTTTCCAAATGTGGAAAAAAAAATCACCTTCCTTCACCTCAAAAGTGAAAAAACTAAAGCGAAAGCCAAAAAAAAGAAGGAAATCAGTGTTTCAACTATTCTTTTGAAGAAGTTTTGAGTGTTTGACGAAGCAGATTTGAGGCTGCATTTCGAAGTTTATTAATGGTCTAAACCAGAGCACTGATCAGGTCTCAGTTAATGTTACCTCTGGCAGCTACCTCTGCTGCACTGCTAAACATGCAAACCACAATCTCCTGAGAAACAGGAGCAAGAATTTTGAACTCAGCAGCAAATATTTTCCCAAGGCCTTCCAGAGGTTTGAATGTCTGAAAGACAAAACTGAGCAAAATATCATTTCCATAGAAGGAAGCCACGATGTTAGAGCAGTCAGAATTATGATGATAAGCCTAGTTTTTAGATCGGTACAAGACATATGTCTACTGACCATGTATTTACCGAGACAGCTTCAGTCTAAAACATATTAGAAAAGACATATTCCTGTCTGCCATCCTGCCAAATGTTGATCCAAGCTCATTCTTCCAATTCTGTTAGATATTACAGGAGGATCTCTTGGCATCGAGGTGAGTTACATAAAGTAACCCATCACTAAGCATAACGGAGCGTATTAGAGGGCCTGTGTGTGCGTGTGTTATTACCTGTACTTAGACCTCAGTTCTCAATGGATTAAATTTTCTTCCCCTGAATGATATAATACAGAAATTCACATAACACATGTAGACTCTCACTCTTGTGCTCACTGATAGCACCCTCTCTTTTCTTTCCATCGACTGTAGGTCCACATAGTGTTTTAAGTATTTTACATTGGCCTGTGCTCTGGTAATTCTGTCTTCATTTTCCAATAATAACATTCCTGATAGAGCAGACCTGCCTCTCTAGAGATAAAAATGTTTTCTCTTATAGATTTAAATATTTTCATCAGTCCTCTTTAATGAATATTTATTATTCCAGAATGGAACTTTGTGGTACTGTTAGATTAAAAAGTGATAGATACCACAAACATAGATGTAATATTTCTTTGCGCACAAATTATAGGGGTAAAACATGACAAGCTTTACTGGAACAGTTGAGCTTTAAATTTGAAAAAAAAAGAAGATGATTTTGACATACTGTTAAACACACACACACACACACACACACACACACACACACACACACACACACACACACACACACAAACAAATACACAAACATGCACAACATATATTTTAACTTGTTTTAAATCAATAAAATAACAATTCATAGAGCTACACACGGTGAGGCAAGGATCAACACTTTTTCCTCACATGCTGCTTCTCTTTCTGATAGTAATGGCAAGATTTATATTGCTGTCATGAGCATCTGAAGCAGGATCCTGGAGGCTATTAGCCTAGCTTAGAGACTTGAAGCAGCAGAACACAACTAGCCCGGATCTGTATGAAGTTTAAAAAAATCAGACCAGCAGCATCTCTCCATCTGATACTTTAGATCTTCTTCAATCAATTTACAGACAAACAGAATGCATAATTAATGTGTGGTTTTATGGCGGTAGCAGGCTATCACAAACAAAAGCCAGATGCAGTAACTTCTGAGTGCAAATGCTCAGTACGTAGAATGTTGTTCATTTGGAAATATTTACAGCTCCCCCTGAAACTACAGACATTCAGTTTACATTCTCAGCCATGCTTGATGTTTCACATTGTTCAGTCTTATGTTGAACTAGTCCAATTCCCCACCTGCCCCGATACTTTACCTGAAAGCACAGACATGACAGTGGTACTAATATTTATTGTGACACATTTTAAGTAAATAAATAAAATTACCAACATGTTTAAATTCTTTAAGTGGCTAACAGTGATGTAAGGTCTTTATGACAGATCCCTCCTACATCTATTAAACCCTCAATAACAGAGTCAATGCTTGCATGCATCCTCTCCTGAATACTGTCAAAGTTAAAGTAAAATCAAACTTCTAACAAAGTGACTCTTACAACTAGGATAAGGGTCTTGAAGGTTTCAATAGATCTTTTTAAAATTCCATCAAATTAGTTTCTGTGGAACAGCTGAAACAATCGTTCAATTAATTACAACAAGGCCCTACTTTAATAACAAAATGATTTTCTGCTTTCCTTTACAGGACAGTTTGACTTGTCATATGTGAAAAAGCACAGGTGTTATATCAATGGCTGTCACAATATAACATTTTCACTAGACAGTTACTGTGGGCTTAAAGATTTTTGCAATATTTATAGAAAATGAAAAAAGAATTGTTCATCGTTTCTTTGTTTTTTGGACAAATGAATTATGCTAAACAAGGAGGATAAGTTGATTTAAGAGATACTGTATTATTTGCAAAATATCATATGTATAGTTTTATGATAATATTCATTTATAATACATACATTTTATTTATCACTGCCATTGTGAAAACTGCTTATCGTGAGCCCCCAAGTAATACCAGTAGAAATGACTCTGTGCTATTCAAGACTCTCGCAAGCCATGACAGTGTGTTAGTGTTCCAGCACAAAACACACCAGAACTCTGAAACTGAAGCAGCTAAATGGAATTCAACTCTTAGTAATTTTATAATTCATACCTGTTATTTTCATAATTTGACAAGGTTTATTGCAGTTAGTATTTAACTAGAGGGGTTGTTGTGCTGCTTGGTGCAGGGTTAATTCCGCCATTTTATGGAAAAAACAAATAAATAAATAAATAAGTGGGTAATCATAATGAAAATTGTTCTCTGCTCTATTTAAAATAATCTAATTGGTCACAATTTGGTCCATTAATGTGTTTTGTCCCCACTGGAGAAAATCCAAACTCAAACTCAATTTAAACTCGAGATGTTCTGATCGTTTATAGTTTAATGAGGGTAGAGCACAGTGCAGAAATATAAACTTCATTTTACATTTGGGTCATTGGATTATTAGAACCACAAAAAATGAATACCAGTGCAAGTGGGACAATCCAAACAGTTTCTTTGCTAAATATTTAGTAGGCCTACAGAAATATAACTTCAATGCAACATGACTGCTGGTGCTGCTTCTCAGCTTTAATGGTCACCTTACGGAAATAAGACTTTTGATTCTGTGTCTGTTAGTTAGCAGCCTGACTCTGTGGTGCATCTGTTTACCTTTCTCTTTATTTCACATCATGTTGAGATGCCAATATAAATACTAATAAGTAATATTAGAGCTATTTTGACATCATTTTAGACTGACAATGGGAAGAGAGCAACATGTCAGAAATGCAAGTAAAAAGGACAAAACTTGCCACTCTATCTTCAAGTGTTTTATTTGAAAGAGAACTGATTCAAATTACAACTATCTCTAGTTTAATTAACTCCTCCTGATCTTCCCTTTGTTTCTGTTTGCGGATGTCTTTCGTTTTTCTATGACTCACTCTGTGTGCACTGTTTTGTCAGATCATGCGGTTTCCCCTCATGCCTCTGGGGGCACGGAGGGCTGTTTTTCTCTCAGCTCTGTCATGGACTGTTACAGTGCGTGGGCATCATCTCTGCTTTGCATGGCAGTTGGATTTGGTTTCACTGTGTTTCTGTTCTGTCATCATACAGAATGTTAGTAATGTAGGCCTATTGTTATTCCAGATTCTAAATGAGTAAAGACTGTACAATGTTGTTGCAACTTCAACTTACAAGGTAACACAAAAGTGGGGCCCAAGTCTTCATACACTTATAATATATATGTGATCTTGAATTCTGTTACATAAACAGCCAAAGGGGAAACTTTAACAATATTCCAACAATTGTGTTACTTTATTACTCAGCTACTGAGACCTGGACAGCTGCAATTGTAGTGCTGGCCATGATGTTGCAGGTCCAAGTCATGTAGCTGAGCTCTTCTGCTGAATCTAATAATTTGATATTTTACACATATTACATGCAAAATACAGTAGATGACTTTCCAAAAAACATTAGCCCTGGTTCAGTCTTAAAATGTGAGCTACAGGCTACAGTGACCAGTGAGGCAAAAAACGTGATGTTTTTCAAAATAACTTGGCATGTCGTGGCTTCAGAGCACTTGAATTACAGTTTGGAGGGATTTTATGTTTTGTTTTGTTTGTTTTTTTTTTAATCCTAGGAACTGTTCACTATAATTGTTTGGGACATGACTGCAACGCCATTTTCCTGTGAGGCTCCATCAGTGTTTTGTGGACTTAAAAAATTCATCCAATTTTCCATTGGCATGAGGATGAGTGACTAAATTTTCATTTTTGGATGGACTATTCCTTTAAATCTGTGTGTGCACTGAAGATTTTACAACTTACCTTTTTCTTTCTTTCTTTCTTTCTTTCTTTCTTTTTTTTTCTCTACAGACTTTCCCTGTTTACCAGATTTACAAATTGACAATGTGCTTCAAGGTCAATTGGAAACTCACTGCTGTTCACAGCCAGCCTTTGACATAATTGCCATAATTAAAAACAGGTCAACTAAGCTTACTGACCTGTTAGAGTCTCTGCAATTCGCACAAACAGCTCCATTAAAACATCAATGAGAAGCCATGCAGGCGCTTCAGTGATTCATTAAGGTTCTCTCAACTACACCACTGTGGCTTTGGCTGTGTAGGCTTAATACAAGCTTAGTCACTTACTTTAACAAACAAGAAATATAATGCATGAAAAAACAGATTTACTAAATAATAAAAGGATTTATGCTATAAAGCCAAGATTTGAAAGAAAAAAACGGTAAATATTTATTAATCCTCTGATAAATATTTTTAACCATGCTAGCATCCATTTAACATTAATGTTCCTCCAAGGATGAACCACTGTAAATTCATACCCGACTTCACAGCACTATCACCGGGTGAAAAAAATAGTTTTAATTGTCCAATAGTTTGGTTTATAATTAAAAACTCGCAAAAAATAATATTCTCATGCTTTTCTAAGATAGTAAACATGGTAAACATTTTACCTGCTTGGCAATTTTGATGTGATTTCTGCATGGATCAGATTTTATGGAAGGGGCTGAAATTCTTGAAAACTCAGAGACAGTGTGGTACAAAAATACAATGTAAATATGGTTAGAGCATATCTGTTGTTTTCAGTATGCAGTAAAGTTATGCAAGCAGACTCAAAACATTAAAACTAAAAATGTGTTGAGCATCAAATTCCTGATCATACATAAAAAAACAGTAGAAAAAAGACTCTAGAGGGCTGCAAAGTGTTTCCTCACATGGAATGCCAATGATTCATCAGCAGTCCTTAATCTGTAGTCAACATTGCTTGAAAACAAACAGCTGCAAGGAAAAAGATGTTCATAATTAGGCCACAGTTGTTTAAAACTAATACAGAGTTCATAAACATGAATTAGAGCATCAGATTGCTCTGAGGAACATTAGTGTTTGGACACAATTTATAATGCTGACATGACATATTTCACACTACACAATCTGTTTGCCCTCTTCTTTGTGACTTACACATTTATGCAACTCTTGAAAGGAATAGTTTGATTTTGGGAAATACTCTAATTTGCTTTTTCTTCTTTCTTCCCTTTTATAAGCAAATAATGCAATTTGTTTTCTGGGAAACTCTGCAGTTCAGGGAATCTGTCAAAGAAAAAAATATGTATTACTGATACAAGGTGTTAAGTGTTTAACTGCACAAGATCAAGGTATGGAGTTGAAGATCTTTGTTGTTCTTATTAAGATTCATCTTTTCAATTTCCCTGGCTTTTAGGATGACATGCAAATAAAAACAAAATGCTTATACTAAAATGTGTGTGAGGGTTCAGGTTGTTTATTATGCAGTGGATGCTAATGAGCAAGCTACTTGCTAGCTTGCAAGCACTGACACGGCTACCACAACAAGCAAGAAATCACAGAGGCGATGCTGCATGATTTGTAGTTCTAGTTCTATCTTCACCTATTTTAAATCATTTTCGTCTGATGTTTTCAGAAATTTTTTTTTCTGTTAAAAGAAGGTTCTTCCTCGTTACTGTTGCCAGCAGCTTGCATACAGTATGTTAAAATTAATTTTTTGTGTTTTAGTAAATGACCTGCACGGTATGTGAAGATTCATGTTGGGATAAGATATGTTGTGATTTAGCACTATATGAATAAAAAGTGACGACTTAAAAATAAGGGAAACCACACATAACGATAAATATGACTGGTTTTTAATATGATAATCATAAGAACACACACACCAGACAATTCAGATGAGATGACAGAAGTATTAATTTTCTACTACGATTGCTCTATAGCAGTATGACAAAGTTTGCAACTACACCTTTTCTCAGCGATGACACAGAGCTGTGGAGAGAGCTGGCAGTGCAAGTTTTTGCAGCAACGGGGGCAAAAGAGTGCAGAGTAAATACTTCAAAAATGCTGACTGCTCTCCATTAAAGGAGGCAGTGAGGTAATGGCGACAATAATGACAGCTTTGAACGCAGGCGGAGACAGTGCACTGCTTGCTGTTCACCTTGAAGACCCTTCACTCCTTTGAGTGATCAAAGATGTTGCTGATGCTGGTGCTTTACTCTGCATGTGTGTGTGTGTGTGTGTGTGTGTGTGTGTGTGTGTGTGTTTGTGTGTGTGTTATACTGCAGAGAGAGACCTGTAAGGCACTAATTCATAGCAGTAACCTGAGTTTGGCACAGCATGTGGTTAAATTCTGTTGTATGTCTTTCACATATGTAGAACTGTGTTTGATCCCATGGATTTACTGTCTTCCTCTACATACTAGATCAATTATTCCATCAAAAAGGAAACTAGCGACATGCTCCTCAATCTACAAACCATGTCATACTGGACGGATGTTTGGTAATCATTTGTTTTGTTTTGAGCAGTTAGCTCAAGTTATGCATTTGATGTCTGTTTGTGCCATTACCAAAGAGCAGATGCTGGGCAGGAACTGAGGGCAAATGAATACTGTTTTTCACATTTTGTTCTTATTTGTAATATGTCATTGCTTTTTTGTGCATGTGCCTTAAATCAAGTTTACAGGATGACTTGAAGAAATAAACTGTTCTATTTGAAGTAGTGCACTACCAGTTCAATAGCTAATTATCATCTTGTTCCTTTTTAAAACTGTGCAGACTTCATGACTTTTCAGTCCAAATGCTGCTCCTCCATTTCTCCTTTGCTCTGGCTGCCCACTCTCTTTATTTCATTATTTTAATCTGACAGCGATGAAACACCTGAGGCTGTATCTTTTGTTTTAATACACAGCCCTCTGAGCGTTCCTGAATTTCAAATCAGTGTTTACTCATAAACAGCCTGCAGCACAGATTAACAATCACTGATTGTTCCTGTGTTTTACACAAGCAACACTGCACCTCTGATTAGAAAATAACAAAGCTGAAATAATAAACAAAAAAGATGAAATAAGAGCAGCATTTGTTGTCTGAACTCTGATACAAATGCTGGTTTTGCCTTATTTATGTCAACACTCTGATTAATAATGTAAGGAAATAATTCTCAGTTTGTGGTGATAATTTTTGTTTTGTTTAGTTTAACTGCGGGCCCCCAGGTGTTGTGCTCCAGGCACTGCAGATTTTTGATGCATTGCAGGTTTTTTCATGCCCCAACCAGCCAGGGCATGGTTATGGGGCCTTCTCATTTACAAATTAAACACTAATCGTGCTTAAAAATGCCTGACAAGCTGGCATTGAAAATAAAAGTACAGAAAGTTGCATTGGTATGAACTGAATGTTTTTTGCAGTCCAGCTCATTGCAAGCAGTTGCAAGTTTCAAATTGTCTCATTGGGAATCTTTGGTCTGAACTGGGCTATTCCTACTTTGTTTGTGTGAACGCTGTAAATGCGTATCCATAGCAACACACTTTAACTGGTAACATTGGTTCATGGCAACATGGAAAATACTTTAAAAGGTTAGTTGATGCTTTTTTTGTTATTAAATATTGCTACAATAATTTTTCACACAACACATAGTGATCCTGGTGTTATTCATGTTAAGTCATATCATTCAGTAAGTTTAAATTTGCATGTATACTAATGCCATTAGTGACAGAAAAAATAGGCCTATGCTTTAATCAGGATGTGTAATGCAGGGTTCATAGCCTGATTCAGCAGAGAAAAATTTTAAATGGACGTGTTTGTTATTTGTTATTCACAGTAGCAGTAGCAAATCTATTTTTGTAATCACAGATTTTTAATTTTTGCACTGTACTGTTTTTTTTTTCCAGAATCATAAATAGTTCAAAAACAAAACAAATGTTAAAATCTATTATTTCCACAGCTAGCACAGCAGACTTAATATATAGCCAGTGTAGAAGATGAGCAGACTGCAGGGACACTACCTGACTGACTTATTCTAAGTTTGCTTTGGAAAAGCTGTAGAATCAAACAGTAACAAAAGGACTGCGAAGGCTGTAACTGCTGATAGTCTGACACGAGTCTCTCCATGAAGAGAGATGAAACTGATATGAACCCTGCATCAAACTCTCAGTAAGATAGCATACAAGTCAACTCAGCAAAGTAGCTGGATTAGAGCTTGTGAGAGTGACTCCCTGAGGTACAAGTACTTGTGGTTGGGAAAGAGCTGCATTGAAAGACCGAAAACACACTTGGTGGGTTGGGTAATGCAGAACCTACACACACACACACACACACACACACACACACACACACACATACACACACACACACTTGAATTACTCATCCCATTATATTTCATATCACATCCACATACCAAGTTTTCATGGCTACTTTGAAAAGTTTTATACCCTCAAGACTCCAGAGGAAATTTTGAGGTTCCAGAACAAATTCACTCTGAGCTGGAACCAAGAAACTGGTAAAAGATGTAAGATATGGTAACCTGATGATAGCTACTCAAAGCAAAAAAAAAAACCCCAAGCATATAAACAGAGTAAGCAGCACTAACTGCTGCTCACCATACTTTTTGCTGTTGGTATTGGTGTTGGAGGGCAACACCGCCAGGCTCCTCAGCCTTCTAGTGAACATGGCCCAGCCCAGACAGAACGTAGTCTCTAAGGCTGGATTTACACTACATGTCTTGATGCTCAGTTCTGGTTTGTTATCTATATCTGATTTAAAAAAAAAACAAAAAACCTAGCTGCTTGCATTTACTTTTAAGAGTGACTCAAATCCAACTTCAGCATTTACATTTGGTAAATATTTGAGCAGCACTTCATCTAACAGCTCCTGCAGCTCCTTTCATTCCTTTCACAAATGATATAAAATTACTCCAAGATAAATATTTAAAATTGATCCATTTTCAACAAATGCTGAAAATGACCATTAGTGAAGCACATATTGTATTTCCTGTCTAGCCACTTCAAAATAAAAGTCAACTCAAAGTTTCGACAGTTAAATGCTTTTAATGTGAAGCTGCAGTTGTATGAAATCTTCTGTTTGCATTAGCAGTGACTTCACACTATGCTCTACAGTTTGTTTTCGTTTTCCATGTAGAAATCCGGTGCAAAGGGGTTTACCATGGGAAAATTTTGTTACTTTTGCAGTTTTACAACTGAATCCTTTTTAAAAAAGGGAATTGTTTCCGTACAAACCCTGTATTTTGTCTTCATCAAGGTTGCTGTCAAGGTTTAAAAGACAGACAGCCCTCATCCTCCATTGCGCTGTTTCTATTTTGAGTATGTTTTCAACAGAGTCCCTTGCACGCAAGTTTTCCTCATTCAAATGCTGAACTGTCACATTTTTAATGACCTGAGACTCACATTGACAGAGAATAATGGCAGATATCCATTATATTGATGATTTATTTCCACATATGAATGAGGCCTGAAATGTATCTGAGAAAATTTGATTCCATATGCTTTTTTCCTGCTTATATGTTTTAATACATATCCGATCTGTGCCACATGACAGGAAAAAATGGGACTGGGTCACTCGAACCATGTGTTGTAAATCCAGCCTAAGACGGATGAAGGCCAGTTTGATGACAGAAATTACAATACTGAAGTGATTCACAGCAGCTGAAAACATGACCCTGACTCAAGGGACACAGCAGAGTACTGTAAAGCGGGAGAGGAGCGACAGGAAGTTCATACACCAGACATCAGCAGGGATTTTTCCACATCTAACTCAGTAAATAGGATTTATTTTGAACAAAGCCAGAGCTAGTGGTTGTTGGAACAGTGGAAAGAAAAACCAAGATGGTTTTGGTGTGATTTGTTTGTGTCAAGTTTTAATTAAGTGTGTTTTACAAAGATTTAACAAGACAATTAAACTCCTCTAATTTCAGTTTAAGAGAGGAGCTTGAATTCAGAAGATGTTCAGTTCAGGCCTTAACAATATATTGTCTGATGGTGAGTTTATTTTGCTATTTATTAGACTGACAAAAAAATAGAGCTTTGAGACTATTGCTCCTTGAGGTACAGTAGAAAGTAGAATTATGAGACAAAACGGGCTAGCTGTTTAGCATGTTAACTGCAGTAGCTCTGAAATAAAATACATGTACTTATTTGACATAAAATCTGAATTGTTTTTTTCGCATTGTTTTGATAATGAGAATTTTTAAAAATTAAAATTCTGTTCATATCTCAACACACACGTGCTACATAGAGCCCCACATGCGCTGCACATGTAGCAAATTTGAGGTAATAGACTCCACTTTTAGAGTAGGCCACTTTGCATTACAATTCAGAGGAGAGGAAATGTATTGGGAAATGTTTCTAGGAAATGTATATACTGTGCCCACTGTAGCTGGTCATAGATTCATCTAACACAGTGAGCCATAAAAAGATTCAGCATGGAGCTGCTCCTCGCTGTGTCAGCTGTGAGGGAGTAGAGGAAGCTGAGAAACAAAAGAATGTTCTGGCTCCTCTTAAGTGAAAACCTGCACTCAGAGGGATTCATTAAAATAATATCTCCTGCTGTTGTTTTTACATGGGGCAGACACTAATGCTACAGCTGGTGTTATTAAAGACCATGCAACTCTCTGATATGCATTTTACTGTCTAATGTGCACTGAAGAATGATGGACGAGTGCTCTGATAAATAAGCACAGTGCAGTTATTCGTCCTGTCCGACCGCTGCAGTCAGAGTCTGGAGATAATTTTTTTAGAGGTAATTTATGATCTCTTTGTTTCTGGAAAAATCTTCAGTGAAGAATGTGAAAGCGATAAGTAGAGATTCCTGTTGAGCAGAACTCACGCCAAACAGTTCTGGCCATGTTTCATTCTGAACAGGGGCCATTAATTTGTAACCCTATCGTTTACTTTTCCTGTCCTTAGATGACCAGTCATTTAATCAGTTTTAAGTCTAGTCAAATTTATTTCTTTAGGCAGATATAAAACCTCTCAAGACCTTAAAGGGGCCCAAGCTCTTTTAGGATAAAATAAAACATTCGTGGAGACATTAGGGGAAAAGTAAACATTAGAAAAATAAACAAATTGAAAAAACTTTAAATAATTAAAGGACCTGTAGGGAGAGTTGATTTAAAAAATATTGTAAAATGAATCATAGTGTCAAAGCTAATAAATTGATGCAGTACAGCATATTAGTTTTAGCTAAATGCTAACGCTATCTAAAGAGCACAATACCAAAGCTAATAAAGGCCACTAATCCAATACAACAGTTTTAATTTTTATTTTTGGTAAATGCTATCTTTGTTTAATGTGCTCAATACCAAAGTTAATATGCCAAACCAACAATTTTTTTTACCTAAATGCTAATGTCAGTTACCATGTACAGTTACAAAACTAATAACTGGATTGTTTTTTTTGTTTGGTTTTTTTTAGCTAAATGCTAATGTCTGCTGACATGCTAAATGTAAAGGCTAATGGGCTAATGTTTAGAATTTAGTAATGTTCACCATCCATAGTTATGTGTGTAAGCATGCTTACATTTCCTAGTTAGCACTAAATACAAAGAACATCTGAGGTTGTGTGTGTTTTGTTGCCAGTTTTGCAAGTTAATAAAATAAGGTTTTTTTTGTTGCTTTTAGTTTTTTGAATTGGTTTTGTCAATGTTCTGTCATGAAAAAAGTACTGAATAAATTTTACATTTAAAACTGATGATAGCACAACATGGTAAGATCAAAGTTATTACAATTAAAATTTGTGAAAAGACCCTGGATGTCTGCACAGAATTTCAATCGAATTTGTTGAGACATTTTACTCAAAGACAAACAAGAACATCATGACAGCAATCCATCCAGCAGTAATTGAGATATTTTAGTGTGACTGAATATGGAAGACCACACTGCTGCAATAGTATCTAAAAATCAGCAGAAACTCATTTAAGAGGAAATTAAAATTACAACAATAGGATTATAATCAATCCAATACTCCTGTGTGAGAAAACAAATCAGCAGCAGATATCCCCTATGATCTGACCACATCTCCAGCCTGTTTACTGTTTTTTGTCGTGTTGCAGGCTTCCTATTCACCACGAGCATCCTCTTTTCCATCCACATGATACACACAGTTCAGAAAAAAACCCATGCAGCTCCAAATTATACTTAAATCTGTTCTGGGAACTGTTTATTCTGACTGATGTGAAGAGCATTTGTCTGAAAAAATCTGTGAAGCTAATGGACACTGCAGGGTAAATATGATATGATCCTTGCACAGCCAGGAATGTCACGGACGTCTGCACATATGGAATGTCAACACAGCAATGCCCACACACGTCACACACACACACACAAATAAGACACCAGAACGAATGTGGCTGGACCTGCAAGCTGGTTTTGAGTGATTAACGGAGAGAAAGCCAAAGCAGCAGGGGGAAACTGCCTTTTGCTGTGTACCATGTCCAAAACCAAAGTCTGGAATATCAATCTGTTTGTAAATTGTTTAAGATCTTCCTAATTGACACCAAATTAAATTCTCAGAATGAATCACAGCAAACCATGTGATAGTTAAATAGCTGGATGAGGGGCGGTGGAAGTTCAACTGCAAATTTCTCTGCAGTGGCAAACTGCATAAGTTGGCTGCCTGCAGCAGGCCAGCTCAGAGGCAAAGTGGATGTACCCAGCAGTTTTTCAAGCAAAGGACATAATGGTTGCTTGTTCGAGTTCTGAAACCTTCATACATGTATGTGAGTAAGATGTGCTAAATAAAGGCAGATAGATAAGGAAAACCTTTCAGAGTGAGGAGGTTTTTGTTGGTATAAGTAGTAGACTCCAGTTCTCCTTGGAGCCTTACAGCGTTTGTAACATCTCTTAGGTTTTCTGGCCTGCAACTTCATTCTTTTGGTCCGCTGTCGGTGCTTTGACATTATGTTTTTAAAAGCATCTGGTAGAGATTTTAAAAAATAAATAAAGCTAAAAGAAAGCGCATATTGGACTTGCATTTATCAGGTGGACAGAAGCAGGAGTCCAAATGACACTGTTACCCCATAACTGCCAGACGCTAGCTAACATGTCAGCCATATTTGGTTGAAGAGTGATAAATGTCAGTGTTATGTGTAGCTTGTTTATTCTGCAAGTTCAAGTTCATCATAAGGGGGCTTAAGTCGGAAAAGAAGGTCTCAACAGGTACATTTCAAGTTTTTCAAAGAGAACTCCACAGACTTCAATCATGAAATTTAGTTTAGGACAGTTTGCAATATAAATGTATGATTCAGTGTTTAGCCTTCCTATAAAAATCTGGAAATTTTGGCCTCTGCTGCAGGAAACACATGCATATGGAACTGATGACAGTAATGATGGCTCTGTTCAATGCAATGCAATGAAAACCTAATTTACATTCATTAAAGTTACTTTTTTTTTTTTAATCATATGGGTCCACAGGATTAGTGGAGAACTCCAGTGGGATGAGTCAATTTTACTATCACGAAACTGGGACAGGAAAATAAAACTTTCAGTGGGACAAGCAGGATGTGAATCACAATAACATTTTTATCAGGGACCAAGCCCGTAAGTCAAGGACACCTCTAGCAAGGCTGGTGTAATTGAACTGTATGTTCATTATCATTACACGTACACCTCTTCAAACCCAAAGTTGACCCCCTAAACATGCTCAAAAACTCACCAAAATTGGCACACATCAAGTCTGGTGAAAAATTTTATAAACTGAAAAATAAACATCAAAGTGCCCAAATGTGCTCTCCAGTGCCACCTAGAAACGATAAAATGACCACTACAGCCCGTAGGTATGTCATAGGGAGATCAAACCAAAACTCATTTATTTGTTTCATCAAGACTTAAAAAATACCCACCGACACCCCTGACCTAAATCCAACCAGGAAGTCCACATTTGCATTTCAAAATAAGATTTCAGCCCCAATTTTGGCCTCGTAAATTTGCTATCTCCTTTGAGGACGTTTATCGTATCAGCTTCAAACACTAATAGATAACTAAGGAGGCACTGCCAATGAATAGTTCTGAACAACTTTGTAATAACTCAAACAGTTTGGATTTTATAAGCTGCTTAAATTCGAGTTCCAAATCCCGTCATCTGCCTCTTCTAATCTAAATGAATGGGAAAAAATCTCAGGCCTGAGAAAACGCCCTGATCGCACACCTCAAACAAGTGGCGGTTGTGGCTAAACCGTGAGTCATATTGATGAAATGACCAAATGTATGGCGCCACAAGGACTTACCAAGATGATATAAGTTTCGTGGTGATAACTTCTTTAACATGACTGCTACAGCGAGAGACAAAAATGGTGCCACCCACTCTTTTCCAAGGATTTCAAGCATCAGTTATAATGGCCACAAATGGGAGAAAATCATGATCTTGAGTCAAACTGAGGCTCTTGCAGTCTAAAGTATAAGTATGACTGCTTTGAAACCCACATAGATGGAAAGATAACGGATTTTCCTACTCGGATATGGTTAGTTTATGTAAGCTTTGGCCAAAGTTGTGGGATCTGTGAGGAGGTTTTTCCCAGCTTTTGGGTTTTCATCTAAACTCTGTTACACTCTAGTGGTCACGTGACTCACTCTAGCTTGGATAACATTCCGCAATACACACCCATTATAAAATCTGAAGAGGAAAAAATATAGCATTAAAACTAAAACTTTAAAAGTTAAAACTAAAAGACAGCAAAACATGTAAATACAAGATTTATGGGTCAAAGTGTTTTGACCCATTTAAAGTTTGAAAGAAATCCGTAGCTAAAACTACCAGGAAGCAGTACACGTTCAAAAAGGTGTGGGTTTGATCACTCTCTCCTTTAAACTGAATTGATATTTCTCTTTGTTTGTCTGCCTACATGACTCATCACCACACAGTTGCCTGTACACATGTCAATCAAACTCTGGCCAGGTCACATGAGGTCAAATAAATGATAAATAAATAAATAAATGAGATCTGTCATTTGAAATGAATGGACATTTGACTGTGTCTGTCTGCAGATACTTCTTATTCTCACACACCTGACGCCACACATCAATCAAACCTGACCACTTCACTTGGATCAACCCCCGACTTTCAAAATAAAAGCCCAAAACTCCTTCAAAATAAAAGCCATTTTAAAAGACCCTAAAATCCTTCAAAATTGGTATTCTATGAACATTTAAAGGGTTTGAGGCCATGACCGGGCCTACCCAAAGGGCCAGGGTGCAAGGTCTTGACCAATGCTGCTTGCAACTTTAATTTTTTCTTTCTTTGTTTTCTTTGTAAATATGCACTTCTGATAAGAATAAACACTCGTCATCATGTTGAACAAAATGTTTGCTGTTCTTCTGTGTTTCTTTTCATTCTCTCCTCTCTACTCTTCAGGGTGGTTGTGCTGAAAAATGGATGGAAACCATCAAACAACATGGTACAGAATGTTTTACATGTTCTTACTCTGTTATTGAACGGGGATGTGGCATGAGTATTTTTAAGGAAACGGGATGAGACAGGGTTGACCCTCTCGTCAACTGTCCTCATCTTTCTTGAGCACCCAGTCTGTGAACCATAGAGCCACAGCTCGAGAGAATCCTCACTGTCAACACTTTTCATTGGGATTTTTTTTGTCTTTAGTAAAAATTAAGTTATGGTCCAATAAAAATATTCCAGATGTCCCAGAAGATACATCAATGACCTCACATTCACAAACACACACTCACACACACACACACACACACACACACACACACAGCCCAGGGCTTGGAAGGGTCATTAACTGAGTTACCTAAAGCCTAAAGAATGATCATCCTGCCACATCCTGCACACACTCACACAATCAATGTCTCAATATGTCTCTGTTTTTTGAGAGTGTGTGTGTGTGTGTGTGTATGTGCGTGCATGCGTGCGTGTGTGAATTGTGCTAAAGAGCTATCGATTAACACAAAGCCTATTAACTGATCATTTCAATATTGATGGTTTTAATGGGTTTAGAAGGACGTCTATGCACATCTCAACCCTACTACTTGCAGTCCTAATTAATTGTTGTGTTCTGACTCATTCACTCCAACCTCCTGTTGCATCACAGCATTTCTGCTTTTATTGTAGCCTAATGGCTGTAATGGAAAAGCTCAATTTACATTTCCATCTTCTCCATTTTTTATGAATGTTGATGTGTTTTTAACACACATCTTGAAGTTGTGTAAACAGGGGTTAGTTATTTGCTGTGCCCTCATAACAAACTCAGGGATCAGGACATTTGATGTAAGCGAAAGTATAGCCATGCAGAAGGGTTACGATCATTTCTTTGAGTCCAACTTTACCTAAATGCCTTATATGCTTTAAAGTAAAACTAAGTTTTTTTAAAAAACAAAGAAGAACAAGAATGCCTGGTCAAAGAAAAATTTAATTTACACACAAGAATGAAATAACTGACATTAATACAAATAAAATACTCTATGTTATAGCTGTAAGTGCAACAAAATATCTGATCAGCAGATTCCTGTCTTCTCCTGAGTTACCTGTGTTTTTCAGACGGGCGTCAAGTCATTTGTGAAATGTCTGAGTAAATGTTTGAGTAAATCTAACTTTTTTTCTATTTCTGCTTAGCAGTCTTGTTTCAAGTCTTCAATAGCCATACTTACTTAGCCATACTAAAAGTAAAGATACCTTACATTTACCAAATGACCTATTAGAATATAACGTGTTCTGTCACATTGTACCAAACCTCTCCCAGTCTCTGCCCTCTGCAATTATCTTTTGTTTTCATTATAGCAAGCAGTGTAAGCTTTCCAGATGGTTTCCTGTAAAATTTTGTCTTGTCTGTTGGCCCATTGATCCGAAGTGGCAGGAGTTTGGACCGGATTCAGACAGCCTCTCCAGCATGAACTAAAAATAGCTCAAATGCAGTTTTCAACCAACAGCAGCACTTACAAAATGTGGTTCTCTTATAAGTGACAGCCTCACTCTGTCAGTGTATTTATACTGATGACTAAATTACACAGCATTTCTATCTATGCTGTGTTTCACTGATATATTGCTTCACTGACTCAAAATCAAATCAGAATAAGATTTACAATGTTGTTATGAAAGGTTTTTACACAATGGTCTAATACAGTGGTTTCACTGGCTAAATTATAAATGCATTGCATTAATTAAAGATGCACTATGCAACTTTTTTCAAGCATATTAACAAACAATGAGACAGAGCTCTTTATCAAGAGGCAGCAGTTTGCAGAAGCTCACATGACTTTTAGATGTACTTTAAATCCACAAGTTTAGATTTGTAGTATTTCTAAAAGCATAAAGGAACAAGGGTGGCATGGTGAAGCCACTGCACAAAGGTTCTGGATTCAAATCATGCCTTTCTGTACGGAGTTTGCATGTTTTCCCCCGTGCCTGCATAGGTTCCCTGCTTGTACTCTGGTTCCCTGCTTGTACTCAGGCTGGACTCACACTAAAGGAGTTTTAAAAACTTAACTGATGTTGAAATCTTCGCAGATTCTCTTCTCTCTGATTAAACATGCATGCACTATAAGATTTGAAAATAATGGCGCATCACACACTATCGGACATTATAAGATTATAGTGCCTGGCAGAGCAATGCAGCACCTAATGTGATCATGTTTGAAGCAAACGTAAACAGTACCGCCAGTTAAACTTGCGATTGTGATGATTTGCATCAAGAAAAGAAATAGGATATTGTGGTTGCACATCATCCCAGTCCCACTCTGGTGACATAATCAAGATTTTAGATACTAAATATCAGCCCAGATTCGTCTCTGAGCAGATCAGGTTGTTTGATCAGTTCTTTAAAGCCCTCACACCATAGGATCATCTGGACAGATACAACTAGCCAGAAACTGGTAACTTGTCTGCGATTGGTGGGAGGGGCATGTCAGACCCAATATTGGCCTGATTATCCAGCAGTGTGAGCCCAGCTTGACTTGTTGTAATCTAGCAGTTGTTACTAGGACACACAATGCAGACATAGGAAGAAACAGGAGGTAGTTTAATCAGTTAAATGCTAGTTAGTGGATTTAAACAAGTCAGCAGCAGGGTCTTTTCTTTCTCAAGTGCGAGGTTTCAGATAAGCTTTGTGTGTGTTTGTGTGTGTGTGTGTGTGTTGGGGGGCGGATGACAAATGATCCACAGAGACATGGAAGGATGTGGCTGGACAAGGCAGGTGAGTTTGACAGATATGAAACAGAGCAAAAGACAGGTTCAGGCAGGTTTTCAAAAACAAGGCAGAATTTCTAGACTTCACAAAACTACATGTAGGCCGAGGTGTCATCACTGAGGGTTTCACAATGAACTGGCAAAGACTGGAGAGGACGGACAGGCTTAAATCAGGTAGCTGGCTATCAGAGTATACAATCAGCAAGTGTGCGAGGAGTTCGGCTGGTCAGCCACGCCCAGCCTGAGACACACTTACGGACAAGGGGAACATGCAATCAACAAGAGAGGAGGGGTGAAAACACTGGGGAAACAAGTGGAAACGGACAAAGTACTGCAGATCCTAACATAAGGTGTGTATGTGTATCCCGACCTCCCCTGATGTTAGCTTGGATTGGTTCCAGCACCCCTGTGATCCTGCAGAGGATAAACATTTATTTTTCCATTTGTTTGTTTGTTTTTTGGTTTAAAATCTTTGTTCTGGGTGGTTTCACTGAAAGCGTACTTGCCCTGATCACATTCAAACAGTAACACACATTCACACCTGCATGCTGCCCTGTACAACCACAGTCTGATCTCCAGCTATACTGAGCAGCTCCACTGGAGCAGCTGGTGTTAGAGGCGTTGCTCAAGGAGCCTCAGTGGTGGTAAAGCTCTGTCCTGCCGGTCCAAGGATTTGAACCAACCACAAGCTCGCTTCTCTAAGCTTTTAGCCACCACTGCATTACAGCTGTACCCTACAGATAATGAATGAAAAAATAAAAGAACAAAAAGAGCACATCAGCCATCTAAACTATAAAACCAAAATTGTTACTAAAAAAAAGTTAGCGCACCTTTAAACTTACCATATGTAACATTTCCACTTAAAAAGAGTGCAAAGTTTGGGGGGGATCATGCTTGGAGTGGTGTAGACTGTACAAACTGTAATGTTACAGCCTGTAAGAGAAGTGGGGTAAGTAAACGAATGCTGTGAAGTGATGCTAACTTCTGATAAAGCTGTTTATTCACTGGCATGTCTTCCCCAAGTGACACACAAATACCGCACACATTTAAACAACTCCTCATGTACACGACTGGCAGCAACTGGATCTTAAGACTTTAGATAGGGATCTTCATATATCACACAATGATTTTATCTGCCACCTGTCAACCCCAACTACCCAGACCGGAGCAGAACATGTTAAACGTGATCCCATTAGTCGTCACACCCAAATCTTCACAGTAGTCCTATATGTGTGCCCATGATAAGAAAACAAAGGCCTACATAAATTTGAAAAACAACATATGTGCTCTTGAAAGATGAAGCCTCCACTCAGCCAGGGGTCACTTAATTTTAACAGTGAAGTGGAAGCTGATGAATCATGGAGCACATCGGGATCATCCATGGGTGAAAGTGTGAATGGAGACTTTCAGTGTCTTCCTGTTGCCTTTCAATGCTTCATGATCTTTGTGCATGCAGGCATATTGAACCCAGGGACAAGTCTGTCAAGTCACCCTCATGAGCACCGACGAGTTATGAATGAAATTCACTCGAAAGGAATCCACAAAGATCCACTCTGTCAAACATGAATAAAAAAGAAAAATAAAGGCATTTGGGTTGTTTTTGGAAGAAAAAAGGCAACCAGTGGAGGTTGAA